>VMKM01003652.1:0-31826 GCA_008360985.2 Macquaria ambigua | reverse complement strand
GGGGTTTATCTTAGAGCCTTTACACATGATTTGTAGAGTGTGTAATTATGTATTGCTTTTTAAGGTATTTCATTGGCCCGAAGCTGACAATGTTCATACTACACCCACACAGGACCCTAATGCTCCCCGTGGCAAGAAGACTGGTCTCATTTCCTATACCGTAGGGTGCATTTATATCTATAGAATATTCTGGTAACATCTTTTGACACGTGTCTCTCTATTATTTAGTGAAAGTTGCACTCAGCAGCATTTGTGAATTGATATCACGAGGTCTTCTAGTGCCATTTAGGGGAACTCCTAGTGGTAAGAAAAAAATATTTTGTGAGCTGGCCTCAGTTGTTCGAATTGAGCATCTGCTAATCATCAGTATGTGTATGGTGTGGGAAAGGCGGCTCCAGTTCAATGCAGCCTGCATGTGTCCTCGATCCTACTCGTCTGACCCCAGAGAGAGGGCCTTTCTGAGGCCGGCCCGCCTTCAATGCGTGCCCTCTGGTCGTGCTGAAAGAATGCCTTTGTAGAAAAAGATAAACTGTCCAGCGAGCGGATGAGGAGGATGGAGAACAGAAGCGGTTTTCAGTGTGGAAAAGTCATCTATCAGCTTAAGATGTGTCTGCTAACTGATAAACGAATTAAAGGCAGACAGAACCTCATGTTTATGAGCCTTGAAGAGAAGAGGGAGTCGTATAACATCTGTCTTGTTAAACATGCTTTGTTTAGTCCAACTTTTAATTGTATTTAAACTGTATAATCCAGATGCCCACACTGTGCGCCGCAGGGGAATTTGAAAACCCCATATGAAGCATTTTGATTTGTGACAATACAACATACGCTTCACTTTTATCAATATTGTTTATTAACGTTTATGCCACTAAAGCATAAAACATTACATTGAGCTGAAAGAGGAAAGTCTTTCACTATCTTACACCATTATGAACGCATTTAAAGTACCGTTTCCAAATGCTTTATAACTATTAGGGACAAATATCAATTGTTTTGATATTTCAAACATAAAAGGCAGTCAGAATGTAACTTTTCTGACTTTGTCAACTACTATTACACATTCATAAATAACAGATCATTTTGTGCTCTCAGTCATCTTGTGTTATTTCAGATGGTGGTTTGAAATCAGACTCCACACATGTACATGCAGTAAATACAGTGCTGCTCTATGGAGTTATGATGATGATGGATAATGAAAAATGACAGCAAAGACAAGTTTTTGGTTTATTGATTTAAAAGCCAGTTTGATGATGATTTGCCCTTCAGTTGTAAACAGTGCATTTACCCATTTTAATGTACTTTGAGCAGGTGTTTCATGTCAACAGACCTGACGCAGTCTGTGGCTGTGGGTACTTGGACTTACTGTAAGAATAACTAATTTCCTGTTTGTTCTTGCTCAGCATCATTTGATGCCTCTGGATGTCGGCCCATAAAAGTCAATGGTGTTTCACATCAGTGATAATGCCCCACCCTGCCACTCTACTCTGTCCTCTCAGTCCCTATCTCTTTCACCCCTAAAACTGCTGAGCTGGCTGTTTTTTTTGGGCTGCCAGATACTCTGCATTGTCCTCTCCGAGCCAGACTGCTTATACTCACCTTGGCTTTTTGCACCCTGATGTAATGCACCCAGGGCTGCTGTTGTAGCACTTTAGCTTATTACAGTTGGATGTGAGATACAAGACAAATACACTTCCGTTGAAGTTGTAGATATCTCCAGAGCTCCTCCTTCTACAGCTTCTTCTGTTTTTTGAGGTATTTCTTCTCAGTTATGATAATGCATATCAGCTTAGCATGAAACAAAGTTTCAGTGCTTCTCTCTCTGAAACTCTGTGGCTGGTACTGATCAAAAGGAGGAACAGATTGTGATCAGGTTATTTTCTACCAAATTAGCTGATATCTCTACTGATCTCTGTTCTGTGGGGAACAGATAACCCTTATGTCCCTGCTCAGATTGCTAATACACAGTAATGATTCTCACACAGACTGAAATTACACTATCTGCCCAGAGGTAATGTATACAGAGATGTAGGGCCATAGAAGATTTTATTTCTCACCATGTATACTCACTTAAAAAATATATCACCAACAGGAAGTAAGGACATTAGTCATAATCTTGTCAACCATACAGTGACTGAGGCTACTTCCTATCCTTCAGAAATTAACCTAATTATTGACACATTTTCGCTATTAATCATTTTAGTTATTACAGAGGCTTTTCTGGCACAAATGCTAAAACAGGCAAACTCAAACAATACATAGCTGTGTCTTTGATCTTGTCCCATTAAGATACACAGCATATACTGTACATCTTCATCTCTTTCTACAGCATTCTGTGTGTTAATAAGAACGATTAAAGATAAACCATTTATCACCAGGAAGCAGGAACTTCTTGCTTCTTGCACTAGTACACCGATAATTAACTGTTTTCATGACTTGGCTGGGAGCCAGGAGCTATAGTTTTGGCGTGACAGCCATGTGTTGTACTGATGAATGTCTGTGATGTCTTTTTTTGTCCCTTCTTGTGGGAGAGATTAAATTTTTGTTTTTTTGGGCACAGGGCAACAAGCTGTAAACACAACACTGACACATTAGCACTTTATAAAGTTGATATAGCGGAGACGTTAGCAAAGAGCTGCTTATTTACGCATCCAGCAGATATGGAGCAGCATTAGCATTTATTTGGAGTTGTGTTCCTGGCCACCTGACAAATCTAAGTCCAGTATTCACTCTTTACTTTTAGCTCTGTTTTGGTTTTCACCAACTCCTGAGCGGAAATAGTTGACTCTATACTGTAGCTACTAAATGCTCCATGCTAGCTGCTAAATCTGTCTGTTTAACGTTTGGTGCTGGGCAGGTAGCGTACAGTGGGTTCTCCATAAAAATGACGTTATCAAATATGACATTTGAACACGTCCACATTCTTTAAATTGTGATCACTTCCATGCCTGGGAGGGCTGCACACGGCTCTGCAATACGCCTGTTTGCCCAGCTTTTTTTTCCCCCCAGTGTCCTCCCAGCATTTTCCCACCATGTGCAACACTGCTGGTATTGACCGTCAACCCACTCCATCTCTCCTCCACTCTCCGCTCTGATCCATGACTCACAAAGCCCATTTAACCTTTACCCAGCAAAATGCAAGCCAGCACTCGGTCGCTACCCACCAGAGGCGTTAGTCTCTATGACATACCTCTTAAACCCGAAAATAATTTTGTTTGGTAAAACATACCAGCAAATATAGATGAAGCGGAGAAGAAGAGAAACCTGGGGTGTTGATGTCTGCAACGTATAGGTGTGTCCATTCTAAAGCGCAGGAAACCCCTTCACTTTGTTATATATTCATTCAAGCCAGTCATCCATTACAGCTATGTGATATATTACCTGCAAGATATTCACTCTACAAAAGGCCCATTAATAAGTGGAAGAGCAGCTACTTTTCTAAAATGGGTATCGCATACTTTTCCCACGGTGGTCTCCTCCGTGTGCACACACTCACATAACCAGGTAACACAAGCTATCAGGTGTCCAGGGAGCGTCCTATTACTGTCAGATCACATTAACTGTCACTTGTGATACAGTTAATACTGTCGTTCTCCCTGGAATCTTGAATAACTGTTGTCCATCTATTTATCGAGCTATCACCTCAGTGCCTGACCGATACAGCCTGTGATTTCCTTTATATTTTAATGGTGTTAAATATAGCACAGCTTTGATGCAGTTCTAATGCATTTTGTGGCTGTCCAACTCTCTCTTTTATCTCCCTTTCTTTTATCTATCCATCCATACATCAATCTTTATCCTCCTCTCCTCAGACAGATGATTTCAGAGAAGACCTGACTGATGTGTATCTGCCTTACATTGGACTATACATCAAAGAGAATATAATAGAGAATACATGTCTTTGTGCCCCGGAGGCTGGTAACAATGCTCTGTAGACCACTGTTCACTTCATAAATGTTGTAGGAGTGACCAGGCTACTCTCAAAAAAAAATAAATAAATAAATGCATGAAATAATTTCATGGAGAAACAACTAGAAGCAGGACATTGAATCAATGCAAAAAAAAAAAAAAAAAAAACTGGTTCTAGCTTCTCAAATATTTTCTTAACCTTCTATGAAGTTAAATTTAATATTTTGGGGTTTTGGACTATTAGGCAGACAAAACAAGCATTATAAATAAGCCAGCTTGGGCTCTTTTTAAAATATATTTTCAGATGTTTTATAGACCAGATCATCAACAGATTAATGGAGAAAACAATAGGCAGATAATTTAATAAGGAAAATAATCTTTAGTTGCAGCCCTATTGTTAAGATGTTAAGTGTCTTTTGGTCAGTAATGGTTTCAGCTTTTGACCATTATTGCTCTTTAATAATGCAGTTTTCCTGTGTTTGGTATACTGCATGATATTGGAGCGATTTCATCTTGCCACATGACATCATTTTGCAGTATTTGAAGATAGTAACTACTAACTACAAAGCTACCTACGGTACATAATGAAATATTTTCTTGATGGCCTCAGACATTGAATTAACACCTGAAAATGGCTACAAAAACAACAACTTTGAGCTGACTGTATGGTTCCTCTAGCTGTGAGAGATGATTCGTGCTTGAATAATTGATATCGCCTCACATATATATGCAAAAATATGTCTCTTATCTTCTTGCTTAGAAGCACTGCCGCTGCTTTGGTGTATCAAAGGCAGGCCACAAAATACTATACTGAGTGATGAATAATTGAGTGCTTTGCCCTTCTTGTCACTTGCATTCACACTCCTCCATGTAGCAGGGTCGAATTTGGGATGATTGGGGATGTACTGTCCTTGTTCTGTCAGAGAAATGGGAGAGGGATACGGTCTCAAAATCCGGTTTAGGATTTATGTTTGGTTCTTTTTCTCTGTCCATTTTCTTTTCCTTTCACCTTTGTGTGATTTGGAATGTATTGGCTTTTGTCACCCCAGACCCACACCAGAGCATTCACATTAACACACTGATTGATAGTGTGTATCAGGTGTCACAGATCCATAAGTGTCAGCACATGGGGTTGTATTGACATCCGGATTATTGATCCTGGGATTAGGGCCGGGGACCTGGAGGGCATCAGTTTTGCTGAAAGCAGAGGCCCCTTTTTTTAGACAGCTGTGTGATCCTTCACAAGCTCATTAACACAGGCTGGATGGAGTCGAGTGGGTTAACTCAGTTTATCTTGTTCAGCCAAAATCCCAGCGGTCAGATGGGCTTTTTGTTAGACGGAACCTCCTCTAGCCAAAAGAAGGGGGATTCATTCCCAAGTGAGACAATAAAGATTTCATTTTACTTAAATTAACAATTAAATAATAGTTCAGTCGAAGTCATAATGTAAATATTCCTCAAACGTGGCAACCTTTAATAGACTAGTAAACATAATAGAAGATGGAGTTGTAGACTGTCCCAATGTAAACCCTGGGCCGCTTTGCTGCGAGGTACACTCATTAGCTCAGACAGCATCTGTTTTTAGAGTACCAATGTGCTGAGTGGGGCCTTTGTATAGAGATGGCTACAGCCTCTCTTTTACAGCTGGGTCCATGCTGTCTGGCCTGCCACGAGCTCAGCACCATTGGACAACGGCGCTGTAGAGCCCTGTGGGCAGCAGTGAATAGTGTATGCCTGCAACGAGAGATTGAGTGATAGCAAACTGCTAGGGTCTGCTACTTTGGCAGGTTCATTACAGAGCCTGGCTTTACATGTACGTATATGTGAGGTTTTCCTCACAGTATTATTGATCTTGGCTCTTTTTGCATTTGTTTTAAAAGATAAAATGTCAGACAAGAACTGCACTCATTTAGGCTAGGACTGAAGCCTAAAAGGTGATGTATTTTTCTTTGAGAAAGTGTAGTGTGGCAGCAAAACTTTATATAAACGTTTAAACGTTAACATGGACATGGAAATACTTGGAGTCAGTTCAAGGACAGGTCTCTTTGTACAACTGGGGTTATAGTCTTTTGGTGACTCATTTTTGTATTGATCACCTTAAGTGGGTTTGAATGTCACACTTGTCCTGCAGGTCCAGGCCTGGCTAAACAGGACAAAAAAATGTTTGTTGTGTATCTATACTCTGTGTCAGCACAACTGTGCTTTTCAGATCATCCATGTTGGCTATTAGCCTTGTGGTAGCAGATGTTGGTATAGCTAGAGGGATATGGACCAATGACTCTTGCCTTTTGATGCAATAGGACAGCATACTTAAATGGAGGGTGATTAAATAGTGGAAAACAGTTGAGAAAATCAGCATTGTTTCTGCACTGAAAATGTCATGGCAAGCTATGTTGTAGTTAAACCTGCAATAACTAATTATTTTAGTCACTAGGGAGCAGCACAACAAAGACAACACTGACATATTATCAACTTATAAAGTTGATATGGTAAATGTGTTAGCGAACAGTTGCCTACCACATCCAGCAGATACAGAGCAACATTAGCATTCATTTGGCGTTGTGTTTGTTTCCACCTAGTGAACGCAAGTCCAATATTCACCAACTCCTGAGGGAAATATCTGGCTTTTTTGCTGCTAAATTCTCCGCTATGTTCACTAGCTAATTGCTAGCTTTGTCTGTTTGCCGTTTGCTGTTAGGCAGGTAGTGTACAGTGGGTTTAGCTGCTTGCTGCTTCTGGAAACGACACTGATCAAAGCGGTGAGAGTGAACCAAAACAGTGAAGTTTACATGTGCCGTAAAACCAAAACGATGAGCTGAAAGACGCTAAAATGCTAATCTAAAACGTGTTTTAGATTATATAGGTTACAGACTGCTAATTTCAGACATTGCGATTTAATGTTTTTAAGAGACCTGAACAATATATTCAAGAATTTGGAATAAGAATATAAACAAGGTGAGGATAATGTTCTGGAGTCTACTCTCCAGAGATGAAGAAGGGAAGAGGTGTTGATAATAGTCATTTGAGGAATGGTCAGAGATTGGCAGGTGTGAAAGAAAAAGCACTGGAAATATTGATTTCTTCTGCCCCAAAAGCCATGTAAGGGTGTCAAAGGATAGATTTGGTGTCAAATAATGAGGTTATTGGGACACACACCGGGAGTCTTTTCTCATTAGATTGTCATCCACGGTGTCACAAATGTATCAAATTAGCATAAGAGCAGACATTTTCATCCAAAGACTTTTAATAGCAACAGTGTGGCATTAACATATCGTTAACCTGTGACTCTTTGATCCTCTCAGACTGGTGCGGCCGATGCTGTGGATTGTTTTGTTCACTGGATTTGACTGCAGGTCATTGTTGTTTCATTGAGAATTTGTTTAAGGAAAATCAGGGCAAAGGTGGGAAGCACGCGTGTGCGTGGGTTCCTGTGTATGTATGTGTGGATCCATGTGTAAGAATTGCAATATATAGATACGTCCAGTTTATGCTACGGTGATCCTGCACACCACAGCAAGGCAGCATTACTGAACCATGACAGCATCCAAATAAGTCCAACCAAGCTCGTTTCATTTTGCTGCTCAGGTGAGGTCATGAATCATTGCTGTCACATAATTCAAGATGTCCTCAGGAACATTTCCACGTGGCTTCTGTTGCTTTTTAAGGCTTGTTTTGTTAGCAAAAAAATGTAGCCACATTAACAAAGTCTGTTGAGCATTGTCTATATTTATTTGACCTCAAGCGCCATAAACAAATACAGCACATATAAATGCGAAAAGCAAAACACACAAGCACATTCAATCAGCTAACACAAGAGCTCTGGCTAGTGCATAATGCTGCTGTTTAGATGGCGCTCTGTTTTGTCTGCTCGTAGCCCCAAGTCCTTTTTCAGAAGTGGACTGCTAATGTCAAGTAACCAGTCTAGTGAAGTGTGTGTTTTAGAGCTTTCACATTCAATCTAGTGGAACTGCCGAGTGGAGTGCAATTAGTCACTTTGTGTTAGCCATGCACATGCACAGACACACAGATAATCACATCTCTCTCCAATAACGCACACGCTACATATTAGCATTTCACTGTTCTCACTGTTGCCTCATGGTGCTAAACCTGTTCATGCTGTCCTATCTGAAATGTTGAGCACGTGTTTTTTAAAAGTTGATCATTGCAACTATTCCAAACCTATCTCCTACAAAATACATTTATATAAATAAATTTTCTTTGCCAAATACATTTGGGAGGAAATTAAATTGTTGCCTGGATTATGTTCGCTGTTAACGTTTATTGCAATCCTCGAAGTGTGACATCCTTGTGTTTGACACTGGCTACTGGAGTTTGTGCCTTGTGTTTCATGCGCTAAGTAGAGGCTACTAAAACACTTGATTACAGTTAAGGAAAGATCGTGGTTTTGGTTAAATAAATTTTAAAAAATTAACATGTCTGATCTTCAGTCAGCATTGACTGTTAATATTTCCCTAAGACCATGATCTTTTACATAGCCTTAACCAAGTGCTTTGAGTTGCTTAAACATAATCGTATAAATGATAATCATGCTTCAGTTGCCAGAAGCGGATATTGTAGGGAAACATATATCGTTCACAGTTTGCAGATATGTTCGGTGGAGCCAGGCGCAAAATTTAGTACCTGTACAATAAAAAAAAAGTTCCTGGTCCGGGGGTAGTAGTTTTCAAAGGTTCAGGAACTTTAGGGACATAGTTTGCATTGCTGACCATCACTAACTAGTCAAACAAAGACGTGGCAGCTGATTCAACTTGTGTATTGCTTCATTCACAAAACAAGGAAGTTATTAAGTATCGATATAAAGACGAGGGGTGGACATTTCTCTTTGTCTACAGTAAGCACAATGGTATTTTGAGCTAATGGCTAATGTCAGCATGCTAACATGCACACAATGACCATGGTAAGATGCTTTTAAGAAGGTATAATGTTTACCATGTTCACCATTTTAGTTTAGCGTTAGCATGCTAAAATTTGCATACCCCTAAGCTCCATCCAAACCCTAAGTTGGGACTGACACGGAACATCATGTCTGATGTACTGTCAGCAGGACATAGCCTGATCCACACCCACATTTACATACACACAGAAACCCTGAGGGAGGCGTACCTGAAAATGGAAAGCAAGATGAAACACCAGTCCTCGTAGTTCCTTGATATTTTCTAAAAATAGCAAATTCAGTAATGTCATCTCCTACCGTCGCTCATCCCCAGTTTTGATCTTCCTTCAAAGAGTCTTGTGTCGGGCGATTGCTGCAGGATATGCCAATTACACAGCTGTGAGGTGCTTTTGTTTGTGTGGTGTGAGACAAGCAGAGGAGTGAGAAGTGTGTGTAGTCTTTTTTTCAGTATGATAAAGCTACAATCTGGCATCACTCTCCATGCGGTGGCTTTCATTGAACCATTAAAAAAAACAAACAAAGAAGTGATATCCCATTTACAGTAATCTCACTTGGTTACAGCTACACTGCCAGACAGAATGTAACAAGTGTAATATCTGTCTGTCTGTCACAGTAAGCCGTTGTGGTGTGTCTGAGCAGCCTTTGTGTTCGCTTGTCGTTTCCTCATCACAGCTTTAAGCTGAGAACAAGGTTTTTGTGAGGAGTCCTAAATTAATGAGATCACATAGAGAAATCCCTCTCCACTGGTGTTACTAATATTACGAGGCCTCAATCCTCTGTTCTTCTTCTCCTGCCTTTCTCTGTATTAGGTGGAAGATATGCAGTCAATATTAGATGTCTCCCAGGCATCCTATAGGTCTATACCCTCCACTGTTTGCCCTCCCTTGTCAACAGCCCCTTTGTTCCTCGCACTCTCATTTCCACTTTTCCATTTCTCATCACCTTCCGCTCATTTTCACTCTCACTGCTTTACTCTACATCTGTCTCCATCTTTGTCTTTCCCTCGCCTCCCTTTTGTGTTGTTCCTTCAGATGAGATGGTCTCTAGGCAGCTGGCTTCATGGGCATTTTTTCTCAATGTGTTTCTGACATGTCATGTCACTGATGGCTGAGCTCTCCTCGGTCAAGCACTCTTGATTTTATTCTGCTTGACTCTCTCCATGGCGATGCTAGTTACAGCCTCCCAGATCTTGACGGATCTGGTTTCTTTGGCAATACTGGCCACCATCAGGTCTGTTTGTGACAGATGCTGACATAATGTACTACATATTGAAGACAACACCCTGTGAACTAATTGATAAATAAGTACAATGACAACTGAGTGCAGTTCTGTGGTGCTGAAATATGTGGAAAGCTTTTTCTGCATGAAACAAAGTGTTAATATTAAAGTCCTAGAGGCCAAATACTGCTGTGTGTTTCATTATGATGGATAAATTAGCATTGGGTGTACTGTTAACATTAACCCTTTAAACCCAGGCTGCTTCAAGCTTCATATTCTTCTGCAGTAAGTCATGACACTGTGGCCACCTAAAAGGCTGCATTGGTATTTCTGCTATATTATGCTTTGGGAAAGTCCCATGATTTATAAAATAAGTTCACATTTTCACATGTCCCCATATATACATATAAATACATTTTATTGATATATATAAGAGATGAGGGACAAAATCTACAGTTCTGTTTTCCTGCAAAAATGCTTCTATAAGTCAGATAAAGCTAATGTGAGGCTACAGCAGTCTGAGTTAGTTGGGAATCTTCAAGTTACAGTCTTTTTAATACAAAATTCCTGCTTTTTGTTTGCCTGGACAGCGTTTCCCTGCTTTGTTTCAGCGGGCGGATAGAAACACAAAGAAGGAATTTGAAACTGAAGACTGTAACAAAACTGTGGATTTTGTCCCCCGTCTCTTCAATTGGAATTGTGTCAGGAAGGGATCTCTTTGTGGCCACTATGGACAAAAGGAACGAGTACAGCGACCATAGTAAATCCAAACACAGTGCTTCATTGCATGAGGCTATGAAGAAGGTCATACTGAATGTCAGACAGGTCTTTCTTATATCTATGTTAAGGAGTACATTTTTGTGTTAAATTAGGTTTTCAAGTCCCCCCAGCATAGCCTTGGGAGGCATCCCCCTGCATAGCCTGCAGAAATCCTGCATTAACATAGAAATCAAACTCAATGGCAGGCCTCTCTCTCTCACTGTGACTGATTTAATGGACCAGAGCGTCATATGGTGAGGTATTTCATCTGCATTGATGGTGGCTAAACTGCCGTCTTTTTCAGCCGGCTCACAAATCATCTTTTTCTACAGTCTCCTTCTTCTTCTGTTGCTCCAGACCTCCCACTCTTCTGTTCATCCACTCTCATTCTCACGTTTCCTCTCCCTCTCTGCTTCACCCTCGCTTTCAATACACTCCCTCTGTTGGGGCTGTAAAATGAGTCTGATGATTGGATCCAATCCCCAGAGAACTCTCGTACCTGGACACTTTTACAATATGCTCCCCTTCAGTTGCAGAGAGCTTAGCAGAGGATCAGAAGCAGAGGAATGCTACTTCCTACTGTTCCTTCATCTTGATTTATCTTTCTCGCGCTTACCGTCTCTGTGTGCATGTGTGACATTCTTGATGACTTCATTGTGTGCATTGTGTGGTGTCGAGTGGGAACAGCGGGGATGGGAGAATCGTCCCTTTAACCTCGAGAGGGAAGAAAAAAAAACTAACTTTCAGGAGGCAGTAAATCTCTCTGATTAAACCCAGCTCTCTCTGACTGCTCTTTTTGTGTGGGACTGGATTGTGTCTGTGTGTTATCTGTCATCAGAAGGATGCTCACAGACTGTTAAAATTAAAAAGAAACCTTCGAATAGCCATGGTAACCAACCCTCCCCTCTCAGTCTCTGTGTCCAACACACACACATATACAAACATTACAAGGGAACGTGTGGGTTTGAACTCCTCAGTGGAGACTTCAAAAGCAGCTGTAAAGGCCATCCTGACACAGGCTTGTGGCATTTTTCAATCTAGCCTTACCTCAAGAAAGATCATGCTATTTTTGCTATTTTTGCCATTCGTGTGGACACCCTAAACTGTAAACTGTAAAAAGGGTGAAACTACTACCAGTGCAAGAGACGACTGTGGAAGACCTGCAATATAGTGCTTTTTAACACCAGGAACATTTCCAGGAACTTCAACTTTAATTGCATGAATCTACCCCCCAAAAAGTTCCTTCTCCTTAGGTAGTACGTTCTTTTCAGTCAGCCAGGAACTATCAAGGTGGAATCTCAAATACTGAGAATCATCAGCTGGTCAAGCACAAGCCTCAAAATTGCATTTTGTTAGAAATGCAAAAATAATTTTAATGTCTACGTGCCAGGGGATTTTGTAAATGGCAGTGCGGAACTTTGTATCTATATGACACAATGACACGGTGCACTAAACCCAACCTGGCGACCATCTTAATGAGGTCATTTATCATTTTCTTTGACTATAGGTACATGTAGACAGATGTACATGGGCACAGAACACACACACACACACACACACACACAGGGAGAGTAATAAATAACCCCAAGGCCTACATGATCTCACCACACACAGATGGTATATCTGGTACTTGATGAACAGACAACCTTCAGGTTCCAGACAAACAGTCGTCGCTGGTCCAGGTGCTACTTCTTCCATAGCTGACTACCAAGTCACTGTGGATACATGTCTCACAATCACAATGTATTTTACATTGCATTGCTTGGCAATTTGACACTGCAAGCTCTGTGTTTAAAAGAGCAGAGCACTCATCTATTTCTACAGAGCATAAACTTTTTTTTCTTGCCTTGAAACTGAAAGGCAGTTGCAAATGCCTTTTAACCTCTTTCCTGTGTTGATGTGCTGCTGACACCCTATATTTGTTTTAAGAAACTTTTTGCACAAGTGTTGCTTTTGTGTTTTCTGCCGTTTGCACCGGCCAGCTTCAGCTCCAGGGCAACCTGTGTCTGGAAATGAAACATGTTCTCAAAAGTGAGAAAGACTTTCACTGTTGTCATCGAGAATGGGCAGAGAAGTGAGGACAGACTCATTTGGATGGCAGCTTACATCTGCTATTATTTTGTAGAGTTACAAGGCTCTAACTTTACAATTAACAAATGGAAAACATGGCTGTTTAAAGTCAACTTTCCTTAACAATGACTGCAATAATACTATGAAGACTACGGTAGACAGCAGACAGTGAAGAAATTCCTATTGCATATAATGTTAGCAGGGTTTACACTGATTTAAATTTAGCATATACAGTATAAGATATTAAAAAGACAGCAAAAATAAATAAATTATTTTCCACATTGACTTGCCCATGTTTTGTGTAATACGATACAATTGCTTTTCTTCTTAACAGTGTTAACATTTTCACTAGACATATTTTATTTTGAAAGGAGGTTAAATATTGACACTGTAGCTTTGGCCATAATGTGATCACAAGCCGAGTGGTTCAGATGGTACATCAAAATGACAATACAAATACACTCAGTGCGTTACTTTCAGATACCAAAACTAGATACCATATGTGCTACTTCTAATAATATTGAGGTTTGAATATTTTATGGGGGATTTCAAGCATATTTTTCTTCTTTAAATTGATATCAAGCAACTTGGAATCACATTTTGGTCACTAATAGTCATTTCAACCCACATTCAAAGTAATGTCTGCTTGTGTGCATGGGTTTATGAGGATGTGTATTAACCCCCTAATGGAGAGGTGACATAAGGGTTGTTTTAATTTATTAGTTTGTGTGTATATGTATGTATGTATGTATGTATGTATGTGTGTGTGTGTTAATATCGTGTAGGAATCAGATGAAGGTAGAACTGGGCGCGGAGGCCAGGGCGTGTGTTAAGTGTTTTTTTTTTCGGGCAGCTGCTACTGTCGCTGATTGCTGAGGCCCCTCAGTCTAGGAGATTATGCCACACACACACACACACACACACGCACCCACATTTCTATTCATGCCTGGGGTCAGTTATTCTATTACAGAGTGTCTACAAACCCCCCCACCACCACCACACACACACACACACACACACACACACCCCACCGTACCACACACACTCCGAAACATGCAGCATACTGGTTCCCAGTGGATCCATAAACTCAGCCAGCTAATTGAAACAGGAGGTAGATAGTAAATCAGAGTGGCACCGGGCTTTGGGACATACGGCTTTAGTAATCAGACATAGAGATCTCACTGGGACATTCAGAGAAACACTGGCCTTTATCTCTAGGGAATGTTTAAATATTCACAGAGCTTACATTTCACATTTATAGAGATATTTAAGTTCCTTGCTATGGATGTGGACGAATCAGATCTATTTTTGCTTCATGAATTCTTCTAAAGGCTCATCAATCAGATTCAAAACATTTACTCTACACTATATACTGTGAAATACTTAAAATACAATGGTTGCTCCTCTACTGTCCTGCTTGGCAAATAATGCCAATAAAGTTTGTTCAAATTAGAGTCAGTGTGCAAGAATCAATACGTTTCACACAGTACTTGTATTATAATACATCAAAATTAACCAGCAAGCCTAGTAATTTCACAATTGGCTAGCTGGTGAATGTTCCAACTTTTGCAATGACTGCTTCAAATGAATAATATTTTATATATCATGAGTGTCGATACTGTTGACCTTCTTTTGATCAGTGTCTCCTTTTGTTCATTTTCTCCTGTTCGCAGCTGATATGTGGAAACTCACATATCAGAGTGCTGATTTTCAGACCTCTTCTCCTGATTTTCGACCATATGTCATAGCCTATTGGGTCGAGAGGAATGACCAGTGTTGTTTGAATAGATTAGAGTGTGTCACCCTGAGGAAAAAGGGAGACCAAGTAATTTCTGTGGCACAATTGAAGTAAACATAGGAATAGTTTGGCAAGTACACCCATTCGCTTTCTTGCAGAGAGTTAGATGAGAAGATTGATCCCACTCTCATGTCTGTCCGTTAAATATGAAGCTACCAAAAACAGCTAGTAAGGTTAGCTTAGCATGAAGACTGGAAAGAGGGGGGAAGGCCCGGCTCTGCCAAAAGGAAACAAAGTCTGTCTATCTGCACCTTTAAAGCTCACTAATTAACACTTTACAAAAATCAAAGCGTAAAGACAACAATTTGTGGTTTTACGTTTGACTTCCTGGATTCTTTTCGTCACCTTTAGCTTGCTAGGCAACCGGCAGAGACTCTTTGAAGTCACTACTCCCGGCCAAGAAATAATCCAGCATCCTTCGGATTTTGTACAGATAAACAAAATATATATTATGTTAATTAGTGAGATTTAGAGGTGGATTCTGTTAGCCTTGGACAGAGCTAGGCTAGCTGATTCCCCCAGTCTTTATTCAAAGCTAAGCTAAATATCTCCTCCCTGTAGCTTGTAGATTGGTATCAAATGACCTCTTATCATCTAACTCCCAGCAAGAAAGCGAATATTTCCTGAAATGTCAAACTCTTCCTTTAAAAGGAAATAGCATTCTTTGTTGTCATATGGTATCCAGGGTCTGTCTCCATGGTAATGTGCTGGAGCTTGGGGTCAGGTCTGCTAGCTTTCCTCTCCTGCCACCTCCCAGGTCTTCTTCTCTCTCTCTTTTTCTACTCTCTCTGTATCTCTCTCCATCCCCCCTCTCTTGCGCTCTGATGATGAAGCGCTTTTAGATTTGCCCGTTAATAATGCATGTTTCCGATTCCCACTCGGCCTTCATTTTTTCATGTGTTCTCTCTCTCTCAACACTCTTTCTCCCATCATCCTCGCTCTGCCTCTCCTGCCGGGGGTTTTCTGAAGTCTTGGTGCGTTCCTGTCTCCGTTCATTAACATCTCCCTCTCTTTTTTTTCCCCTCTTTCCCCTCATCTGCGTCTGTCCTCTCTGGTCTCAGTTCAGCTCAGTTCAATTTGTTTCAGTTCAGCTGAGATAAGATCATTGCAGCTCAGTTCAGATCAGATGAGCTCAGTTCAGTCCAGGTTATTAAATTCATTCAATCATTCCATTAATGCACTTTCGGGTAAACTTACTTAGGTTTATTCTAATGTGCTGATGTTAGACATCAACAAATAATTTTCCCTCCTTTTGCTGTTTGCCTTTCCCTTTCTACATCCTTCTTTTTCCGCGGTAACGGGTCACGACTTGGGGTTGGGCTGGGTTGCTGGCGTTCCTCCAATCTCTCTCTCTCTCTCTCTCTCTCTCTCTGTGACAGCAGCTGCTCACCCATGTCATCGCGGGGCGTTCAAAGACCCCTTCCTCATTTTTTACATTATCCAATGAGTTCAAACAGCTCGACCTCAGCTTATTAATGGATACTCACATAATCCACCATCTACCTCCTCTGAGCTAACTGCAGTTTTAATGGCTCCACGTCTAAATGGGCCGGTGTTCTTTGTCTGTTGCATTTGTTTTGCTAATGTGAGATGAATGGAGTGTCTCTCTGGAGATTATGATAATGCATTCGCGGTCACGAAGGGAAGCCTGTTTGCGGGAGGTGGGGGGGCACCTGTGTGTGTGTGTGTGTTTCATTTGTGTGTGTCCCCTGCTGGAGGTAAAACTAATAAAAATGACTGGAGACATTTTGGTTATTGATTGAAGGCCTTGTGTTCAGCAAGACACATTTACTGGGTATTCCCTGGAGAGCTAGGAGGATGTGCCCATGTATTCATGTCGTGCTGTGTGTGTGTGACACTGGCCTGTATTGATGAATGAAGTCCGTTAGCTTTGAGACCCGAAAATGTCCCTTTGTCTCAATTATATTTTGTTAACTGCATTTGGCTGCGTTCATTAGAAGAGCTCATTTACAAAATAGAATATACATCTTTTTTAATTGTATTATTTTTGTTAACCAAGGACTTCAGTTCTCTGTTAAGTTTTAAATGTGGCACCTTTGTACCAACAGTCATTTTTAGTGATTTCTTTTCAAACAGTGAATGTGTCATTTAACTGCTGGTTCATGTCCTTCCATCGTATCTGATGCTTGTAATGGGAGGACGCTGATCCAAATTTGCATGAATGTAAGCTGTGCAGGACTTTGACTAAGTATTTCTTTGCCAAATGAGCTGCAATAAAAACATCAGTGCTACATAATATCACAGGAGATTAAGTAGTAGTAGTCGCGGTAGCACAGATTTTATGATTGTATATCATATGCAGTATAAATATAATATATTAAGCTGAGTTTCCATCTAAGCTGTCTGGTGACGAGAGTGTACACAGTATTAGAACTGGTTTGTCCAATGGGAGGGGTTTTTCTAATTTTGGCTGAAAAACAGCCCCATTAACGGCTAATGTCCTCCTTCTCATTGTTCCAGGTTTGAGCCACTTCCCGAAGACAGACAGTGACTGAGATTAAATCTTCACAGGTAAGTCAAATATTGCAAATGAATACACTTTCTCTGCTTCACTATTGTATGCATTATTTGGCTGCTGGTAAACCCCTGGTGTACAGACAGGTCACCAATCAGGTTCAATGACAGCAATAACTCTGTCTTTATAATTAGCTTTCACTCGCTCATAATGCCACTGCAGCTGGTTGCTCTTTGCTCCTACATGCTGTGTACACACTGATGTTACTGGATGTGTCAATCGGCTTCTCCCTCCAACACCCCGACCCCCTCCTGTTCTAGCTTTTGATCACAATTTCTGCTGATGGCATGTCTGGACTTGTGCATTTTGTGTATACAAGTGATGTGGGCTGTTGTGCTGTGTTCAGTATCATGCTGAGGAGATTACTGCACTATATGCACTAAATGGACATACATTATATTGTGTGACTGTCACTGACAGCGCTACAAAAATCTTTGGGTTTGGAAATGCATTGGTATTTTTATCATTTTTATCAATCCATGGCTGTATTTCAAATAAGAAAGGTCAGTTACCATGGATGAAAAGTGCTGAGTGTTGTGTCTTACAGCTGGCAGTGACTGATTTATACCCTTTGCAGTCTTGGCTGTGCCCTCTTGGTATCTGCAGTTTGTACACTCACCAGGTACTAACCCAGCAAAGTACAGTAGCTTGATGCCAGGATTTAAGTGTGTTGTTTTGGGTATTTTTTGTTGCTATGTGGATGATAAAATAAGTACTTAATTAAACGAATGCAGAAATTAACTCATAAGGGAAGTGTGAGAATATATTAGTGAGCAGATGTGAAGACATTTACTGTACAAGCTAGAAGCTGGGGCATGACATAAGGTGGGGCTCATGGTTTAAAAGACCGAGTTTAAGATCAATCCCTAATTCAGCCAACGTGCTGCTAAAAGCTATGCATCTATTGGAAAACAATGAAATCTAAACATGCAAAAAGCCTTAAGCCTACAGTAAAATAAAAAAAACACCCATGTCCACACCCAGAAAGGTGAGAGGACAACATGAATACCCAGCATGTGTTTTTGTTGACTGGAGAAATAGGAGCCACATGTCCTGGCATCACCTGCTGCTAAACACACTAACATGCACATATACACACTCAGATGAACAATGCAGGAACATTTGCAGGCTTATTTCATGTATTTTACCTATTTCAATTAAAAGAAATACAGTAATGTTTATGTAGTTCAAAAATATTGATTGCTTTTGCTCTCACAAATGTTAGCAGAGGAGGCACAGAGTGACAAAGAGATACAGAGAACTGTAGATACACAGGGAGGTTTCCATTGCTGTTAACTAACTCTAGGACAATTGATATTTCCACTTAAATACTGAGCAGCAGCATGTACACATAGCTTGTATTAAAGGTTCTCTGTGGAGTGTTAGACCTCTAATAGTGCTATGGGTCCCTGTTTTGTTTATCTCGTGCATGCTGGTGACGCGACACACAGTCCTACCAATGGTGTCACACTGTTCCACTGATCATCAGGTGGAGGTAACACGCCAAGATATGCTGCAATGCGCCAACAAAGACGGGCAAGAAGAAGACTGCAAGCTAGTATACATGGATGTAAACAATGCTGGATTTAAAAAAAAAAACAATCGGCTTTGCAAATGCACTCAACACACGTGCTACACCTCAAGGATACACATAATGCATTTTGGTGAGTAACACTGAATGTAAACATTACTTTTGTACAAGAAAACTCCACAGGGCCCCTCTAATGAACACAGATAACGGGCCAGTAGTACACAGCATGCTGTGTCTGCCTTGTGGAAAACCCATAAAACATATTTGTCAGTAGGGAGCTATGTCTTAGTAAGTAGAGCAGGCGCTGCAGCACAGTATTACATAACACATAACTAAAATGTTTCAACCTCACATTACTATCATTGTAACCTGAATAGCCTCATGAGTGCACTCTACTATATTGCACTGATCCATAATTGGAACAGTGAGTCATTATCAGAGCAGTTTATTTTACTGAAATTGAAAAGTGGTTTGAATTCAGTTATTGTAGGCTGTGATGATGGATCTCCTCTCCTCTCCTCTCCCAGTCTTTGCCCTCCTACAGCTTCCTCTCTCCTCCTCCATCCCTCTCTATGAGTAATCCTGATGAACAGATGGGTGGAGGAGAAAAAAAAAAGGGGCATGCCAGCTTGTTGCACTGCTATAACACTGTCAATCAGTCCCCTCCCCCCTCTCACCTCCTGCCCCCTTCCCATCATGCCCTCTTTCTCTCCTGTCAACATTTCAGCCTGCTCTACCTCAATCTTTGCCCCCCTCACACTGTCTCTCCTTTATAATTATATCCTCATATTTGCTCCGTTAGCCCTGATGGTGTTGTCGGTCAGTTCATTGATCGGTCTCACCATCTGACTGTCTGTCTTACCTTTCAATAACTACTGGCCAGACCGCCATCAAATTTACTATGTACTTTCATGCTCCCAAGACAATAAAATGTTGCCAATTTTGATACTCCATGACAAAAAAAACTTTACAGCTCAACAACCGGCTCTAAGAATAGCAACATCATCAGTATGCTGAACATCCTGTACAACACATTTGAAGGGTGCAATGAACCTACGACAATCAAGGTCTCCAGAGATTGAGCAGGCCTAGTAAAATGGAAAAAGTATGTAGGAGCCTCAGCCATAAAGGTATAACATTATTGTCCTGAAGGACACACAAACAGAATACCAATGAGACTTGGCTCGTTTACAAGCCCAGCTGGATTTATGTGGCCACTGTCACATTGTCACACTGTATTAGAACAAGACTGAGTATTGATCAGGTCCTTTAATGCAACATACATGCATGCTTCTTTTTAAACACACGTTTTCACACCTGGGAGCCACACACACAGCAATAGTCTTCTTCTGCTGGTTTCTGATAAGAAATGTAGTTGATATTTAAAGGACGATTTTGCGGGTTTTGCATAGTTTAATGGATAAAATGGATAAAACATTTGGGAGTAACCTAAAAGAGGGAAATACATGACTGATAGGGAGTAACTGCCGGAGGAATGGGGAATAAACTGAGTGAGTTAAAGTCTCTGAAGGAATAAGTGTGTGTTTTTTTAAGGAATCATGTGTTTGAATCAAATGTATGACTATATAGGCTAGAAAATGATCAGCTACCAGATTAATTTGTTAAATATCAAGATATATATTTTTTAAGGATATTGTAAATACCTCACTGTATCTTCCTGTCTCTATTTCCCTTTATTTTTTTGTCATTTCATTTCAAATATGAAATACAAATGCGTGCACACACAAACACATACACAAATACAACCACACACGCATACAGCCAGCATGGCCCTCTGCTCTGGCTGAGCCCACGGCTTTTGATGAGATGACCTTAGACAGGCGAGACATGCACTCAAACAAACACACACACACCCACACTCATGTGCACATGGGCACACACCCAACACCCAACCAAGCCGCCGGCAGCCAAGAGACCGGCCCATACGCCTGGCAAAATGTGTGCAATTGTCCAAATATCACAGCGCTATAATTGGATGTCAGATGAAGCGAACTGTAATGGCAGCTATCAGTAATAGCTTTTGATGAGTTACACATGGATGAGTCCAGTGCTTTGTTTTTGAGCAGTTATCATTTTTCAAAGCTGTTCCACTTTAATCCTGTACTCTTGGTTTAACAAAACCACATTTTACAGTATTTTTTAGCTTGAAAATTGGCAAGAACACATTTACTTTGTAGTGAGCTTTATTTATTTTTTTTCTACCATTTTGTCAAAGCAGGTTTTTCACAAGATGAACATGGCAGTTTGTGTTAGCAGTCAGGCAGCGGGTGGGACACCTTCTGAGGTGTACCTGAATGTGCCTGGAGCAAAGCTGTTCAGATTCAGTTCAGGGAAAGGGCTGCTCACATTCCCTGAATAGAAACAAGAAAAAGGAAATGACAATAAGATACTCTTTTTTGTAGTAGCTAAGGCTATTCATATCAGGCTGGGTGATGCATGGGAATTCACTACAGCAGGATTCAATTTTAGGGTTGATTATGGGAGGGAGTGGTCAGCAGAGCTTCACTTTCACGAGTTTCACTTTCACTACTCCTTCTGTTGTATAAGAACGCTCATTCTCTCCAGTTTTAAATGTCAGTTAAATTATGTTTAAACGTCATAATTTGTTTTAATCCCTAGCCTGGTCGCCAAAGCCAAACAGTATCCAACCAAACGTTCATCCCGGGTTGGGAGTACGAATATCAGATGAACTCAAGAAACAGAGACTTAACCGTTCCTTCATAATTTAGGTCACCTCTGTGTGTTTCACAGCTGGTGCTCCTGCCAGCTACCACATAAATCACACTTCACATTATGTGCTGAAACTGCGCAAAGTGGAGTAATTTTAAGCCAGAACAAAGATAGCTAAGACCAACTGTCATTCGTCTCAGCAACTAGTATGCCATGTACATACTTTTCTTCTCAGATGAAAAACGTGATTAAATTTAATGCTTATGCTGGTTGGTAATGCCACCAAATGACATTTGGGAGCCTTCAGATACATCGGGGACAGACCAGTGTAAATCCTGCTGTGCACTTCTTATAAAACCTAGCTGAGAAAAAATTAATCACACACTCAAAAAAGACTGTGGCAGCCATGTATCCTGTCATTTGTGTCCTTGAGCACGAAGCACAAGCTTCTCTTTTATTGCACATAACATTGGATGAGAACTTGGCTAAATGTCAAACTTGTCAAATGTAGATGTAATGGTTTAAGAGAAAGCCACTCCAGTTTACATTTATGTTTTGAGACCATACTGCCAACACCGGACCCAAGTTTTAAAACTGTATTTAAATTAGGAATTATGTATTCACGTATGCAGATGACACTGCCCCTTTCCTGTAATTAATCTTGTTTTTTGGACACAGCAAAATTGGTTAGAAAAGAATTTTCAAAATTATATTGCATGAGTTTTAAAACCAATCTTTCCCACCATGTATGTTTACTTTTTTTCTTATCATTACTGCACACTTTCTGATGCAGTAAAGAATAATACCCTGTTGAACTGTGGCCACATCTTTTATTCCCGGAGCTGTCACCTTGTGCCCTAGAACACTCCTGCCATTTCAGCGTTATCCCAGTGGTAAACAACATGAAGGACAATAGCCCCCATGGGGTGGTTGTAGATGATGATGGGGGGGAGTGGGGGGGCATGGCCTGGCGCATGCTGACCAGCAGCACTTCACAAAGCCTCAAAGAAAAGCAGGCGCTGGGGGATTCTGCGGATGGTGCTAGAAAAACTGACTCCAAAAAGGGAAAGCCCTGTGTGTGTACGTGCAAAAAGAGGCTGAGATAGTTTGTTCTGATTAGGTGGCTGTGTGTGATCCGGTTGGGGGCCTATTGGAGACAAAGAGGCTGCCAGTTCTGTCCTTTCACTGCAAAGAAGTGGTGTTAGTGTAGTGAAAGCTCCTCTTACAATAACTTCCAATGTAGCGGACAGCTTCCGATGAAGTCAGCAGTTAAATCATGAGGCTCTCTAAAATAAAGCTGTTGTAACTTTTAACTTCCAATCCTGACAAAGAAACCTGGCTGAAGTGCTCTTGAGCGGTTTTGTACATGTTAAACATACAGTATCTTCCCTGGGTAAAAAGGAATCAAATGTACAAACTGATCCGTGGACATATTCTTGCATGCTGTGTAAACATTTCTCAGGAAATAAAACCACACCAGTAATGCAAGTATGCCGTTACCTCATCCTCACTAGAAGTTACTGTATTTTTTACAATAAACTCCACACCTCACCTCTGCATTTTCCGGTGTCAAGTATTTGTATAACAGAAAATACATCTTGTAAAACACCCTGCATAGCTTCACTTTAGCTTGAGAATGAGTGCTTTATTCCCATACTTCATATAATGTCTCTCCTTACCTTCCAAGGTGAGGAAAGTGTAACATTATCCACCCATTGTCTGCGGCACAAATGTGCTTCAGTAAATAATACTTAACTTGGTAAAAAGATATGAAACATGCATGAATAGCGGCCCATCTATCAAAACGGATTAGTGAGGCCATACTAGTCCTTGTTTTCCTTTTTGACCAAAAAGTCAAGTAAAGGCTTTGCCCCAAAGAAGTAGGGCCTTTTTCTCACCTTACAATGGGCTTTGTTCATGGCAGACCGGTCGCTTGATGGGGCTTTGTCAAGGAGGGATATATATATATATATATATATATATATATATATATATAAGGGGAATGAGAGACAGAGCAGTCTGCCAATAAAGTTATGAAATTGACAGATACAGAGACAAAGATTGAGAGCAGGTTGGGGTTTTCTACTCAGGGTCAGCCCTTTCTTCATGTGTTTACACAGAGGACTGCTATGTTAGCATGTCTTTGTGTCTCTCCTGGTGTCGAATACATCTCTGTCTGGTACCCACTGGCATTGATTTACATTTTGTACTCCTCCTCAACACAAACTGCAAGTGACTTTTTGTGTTCAACCCCCAACCCCGGTTTGTGTCTCAATGTATGAGAAAAAGCGATACATTAATTTAAAGCTGCTATAGTCAGTATTTTTATTTTAACAATGGATCACATGACTACTTGTATGTGATAGGGGTTGCTAATGGTGATGATCTCACAGAAGTATCACTAGACTTTACAGTTCCCCTAAGCCATATGGAGCTTTATTTATTTATTTTTAATTTTCTGGCCTGCAACTTTAATGTTTTGGTTCACTCTCACGGCTCTTATCAGCGTCCTTTCTGGCTACAGCAGGAAGCTGTTTTTAGGGAAAAAGCTCTAATAAACCCACTGTATGCTACCTGCCCAGCGCCAAACAATAGTCAACGTTAGCGACTACCTGGTGAACATAGTGGAGCATTTAGCTAAAGAGCCAGATATTTACCTCAGGAGTTGGTGGAGACCAAAACCAAAGATAAAAGAATGTGAGAAGAGAATGAATATTGGACTTATACTCATCAGGTTGCCAGAAACATGCCTCTAAATGAATGCTAATGTTGCTCTGTATCTGCTGGATGTGTAAATAGGCAACAGTTTGTTAACAAGTTTGCCGTGTTAACTTAAAAGGTCAGAATATGTCTCTGGTGTTGTCTTGTTTCTGGTGCCCCAAAGTGGCCAAACAAAGCACTTATTAAAAGTTTAAAGAATTAGTTTTCACAATATATCTTCTTCAGTCATCCACAGCAGTTCTATTCAGTGCACTCAGAGCATGAAGCGCTTATGCTACCTACACTAAAAAAAAGAAATGGCAATATTTCCTGCTGGACTTTTCACACGATTGCAGGATCGATTTTCAAAATACTGTGATAAGTTCTAAAGTTCTCACCTTGGGCATTGGTTGCACAAAGGCGTTTGTTTGGTGTCATTAGCAATGGTCTGTGTGGTCTGCATTGTTTATGCGTATTTCTTTACAGGAAGTTTTCTCTTCCTTGTTTTTCTTTCCCACTATCTGTTCAATTTCAGGGAGTTGTTTCAGCTGCTGATATTATTTTAATTTAGTTTTACTGTCACAGTTTTAATGGTGTTTTTAACGACGCTCAGATACACTTTCCCCCCCGGAGTGGAATAACAAAAGTGTAAAGTCTGCTTTCCCAAATGTCAAGCAGTGGAGTGGAAGTTACGGTGGCTTCACATTTAGGCTGCAGTTCCTCTCCGTGTGTGTGGGAACTCTCATGGCTCAGAGCTCCTATTCTAGTGACCTGGTTACTGGAGACACTCAGATTGGAAGAGGGCCCACTGCAGCTCGGTGTGGTCTGGTTAGTGTGTTATGATGATGCATGTGCTGGATGTCTACTCAAAGGAGTTAAATCTCAGCCTGGAAAGAAAATATAACTGATGTCAAATTTAATTTCATGACGGACTGTAAGTTCTACTATGGCATCAGTAGGTTTATGTACAAATAGTGATCTGTCTGTGTACTCAGTAACAGATGAGAGAGCATCCACTCCAGTCCAGTCTAGCTGAAAGCGGTCCAACTCAGTCTATTGTCTTAGACATTTCTCTGTCACTGTGATATGATGTGACTGCAGATGACTGTGTTTTCATCCCTCCATCTAATTCTCTTCCTGCCTCCCTTTGTCTCCTCCCTCATCTGTCCAGTCAGGCTGTCATGCCTCAGTGTCTCTCAATGTGACTGAAGGCTGTGGAGTGACCAACTTAGCACGTTGCTTCAGGGTTTGCAAACTGAGAGGAAGGACTGTTGGGTTTGTGTCAGCAGGCTTCACGTCATTCTTTGTTGCTGAGAATTGTTGGCTCTGGTTATATATTGAGTATGCAATATATTTAAAGTCCTTTCTCATCTCTTACTATAACCTTGACACTAAACTGAATGAAGATATCTGTAGTGACTGCTTTTATTCGGGGGTAATTTCATTGAGAGAGCATATAATAGTTAAATGTCTTGGTCAAAAAAACTGATCAACACAACTGGCTCAATGGACACGTTAGTTTTAATCTGTTAGATTAGATGAACTCTTCACCAAGTCAGCATGTTACAAAGTGCCAAAATGGTTCAAGAATAGACTTGCAATATAGAAAATGCTACAAATTGCTCATACTGGGATCAAAAAATATGTTGTTTCAAAGGAATAATCTGACATTTTGGGAACTATGCATACTCGCATTATTGCCAAAAGTTAGATGAGAAGATTGATACCACTCACATATATCTTTACGGTAAATATGAAGCTACCGCTAGCAGCAGGTTAGCTTAGTTTAGCATAAAGACAGGGGGAAACAGCTAGCCTGTCTCTGTCCAAAGTTAACTAAATGAGAGTGGTATCAATCTTCTCACCTAACTCTTGTGATAAGACAGGATGCATTTTTTTTTTACTTTCAAATGTAAAGAGCAGCTGTGCCAGAAGGGTGACAGAAGGCAGACATCTGGGAAAATGTGTGCGGATATGAGTTTGCATTGACTTTTTGAGGGCAGAGAGATGTAGGTTGGGCTAGTGCACGTCTGCCATTGTCCATTAAAAGATACACTGAACACCTTCCTGTTCACTCATGCACTCTGAAGAAGATAAGTATCAGCTACTGTAGATGCCCAAAACATACAAATGAAACACTGAGACCCCTAATTAGACACTAAATTAGCAACTTCAGTTTGACAACTAGACCACACTGTGCTCATTGGCTTTGTTTAAGGAGGGATGGCAAAACACAAAACGAGGACGGAAGACACGAAGTGAAAGAAAGAAAGAAAGAAAGAAAGAGACAAGGATAGAGTGATCAAGATGGAAAGGCAGAGCTGGAGGGTGATTCTTTGACCTCTGGGCTTCGACCCCTGAGTCAGAGAAGAGAGGAAAGAGGAGGATGAGAGATGACCTGCCCATTTGCCAAAGTCATCCCACTCATCCTCCTTTGAGTCCTCTTTGTCATCATCATCATCATCTTTGGTTTTTAGTCTGTGGCCTGTGAGAAAATGAGCAATGGGAAATTATTTTTACCCATTTAGCTTTAGGATGAATGCCAGGCTGTGTGTAATTGTGCTTCTGTGAGAGCCTTTCATTGGATAATATTGCCTCTAGAGAAATGTCTTCCACCACACAGCACAGTACAGCCTTGTGGTACAGCCTTTAACTATGAAAGATTCACCCAACAGGCTGCAAAAACTGTTTGACCGTGCTACAAACAGGTATGAAAGCGTGTTTGTCATCTTCACTATAAAAAGGTCAAAAGTTCAGTTTTACGGTGCACGATCATGCAAATCAAAGGCTGTGAGGAATTTCCAACGCAATTTATGCCAGTTAACACTTAATGACATTCTAGCTGTTGAAATATGGAGATGTTGACATTTGCACGTGGCAGCTAATTTTCTGTTTGTGTGTGTCTGTTTTCTGTTTGTGCACATGCCTGGGGAGTCATGTGTTGTTGTGTACTGATTTTATTTTTTTACCCCTGGGCAGTTAATCCCTCTCTGCCTCTGTGGAGATGTGACCCAGGTCAGACATTAAAACAGACAGACACACAGGAGTAGAACTGTTTCCATGTTGGGGGATTCTTTTTTACACAAGTAATTACTTTATATGTAAAATATAGAACTAATTAGTGTTAAAGTTTGACATTTTGGGAAATATGCTTATTTGCTTTCTGATAGAGAGTTACATGAGGAGAGTGATACTGTTCTCATATCTGTCTGTTAAATATAAAGCTACATCCAGCAGCCAGTTAGCTTAGCTTAACATAAAGACTGAAACAGCTAGCCTGGCTCTGTCCAACGGTAACAAAATCTACCTACCAGAATCTCTAAAGCTAATTAATTAACATAATATTAAACATAATATCATTAATTAACAACAACAGCTATATCTCGTTTGTTTAATCCGTACAGAAACCGAAGTGTAATGGTCTCAACTCTCTGCCAGAAAGCAAATAAGTGTATTCCCCAAAATGTCTAACTTTTGTTTTTTTTTTTTGGGTTATGTTACAAACCAATGATTTGAATCACTCTGCTTTCCTTTAATAGGAATCATTTGAGGTTGTGTCTGCTTTAAAGTAGAGCTTGACCACTAAGCCCTACATATTATAATAGGCTATTATCACATATCAGGGCTGTCACTTTTGAATGTGAATGTGTGAATGAATTTTAACTAACGCATAATTAGTTTGAATTAATTCAAGCACAACCCACGTAGCCCAATTCTAAACTAGGTTGTGGCTGCGTTACTTGAGTGACAAGCTAATGTTACTGCGGTTGCATTTTACAAAAGCAGAATTTCGAATAAAGCATGACAGCACCATCACGTATTTATCGGTTTTGGCGTGTTGACAGACATGACAGACACTGACTTGTTCAATATAGTGTTAATATATAGTCTTATGTGTCTTTATTTATAGTATATTTTCACTCAGACATGTTTATCACAAAATGTTTGTCGGCTGACATACTGTCATCAGATTTTTAGTATTCTCAAATATTCAAATAGGCCTCAAAAATCTCTTCCCTCAGGCGTCCTCTCTATCCTCTGTACTTTCTTGAATGTCTTCTTCATTTTTGCTTTGTACATTCTGTTCATCAGTTTCCATCATCCATCTCCCCTTCTTTTTTTGTCACTCATTACCTTTTAGACAAAAGTCCCACTTATAAGAAGCCCTACCAGGTGAATGGATTTCACCGTCTCTCTCTCTGGGAGAAAATGGCCTGAGGTCCAGCACGGCTTAATATGGCCACTGCCGCTGTGGGGGAGGCCATTTCTGCTGCAGCAGCATGTAAACTGCAACTGTAATTAATCTGAAGATGGGCTATTACATTTGAATGATATCGCATTGCCTTTACAATGAGATTAGAAGATATAGCATGCATGGCCTGCATTTAATGCACTCAGTGCATTTCATTGTGTTGCTCTCTTTCTCTCTCTCTCTCTGTTGTCTTCCCTCTCCATTAACCAGTGAGAGTAATACCCAATAAGACGTGTCGGCATAATTATCTGTGTCCTGAGGTTGTATTAGCTCACACACTCTGCCTAGCTCAGCTGGATAAAATCTGACACACTACTTTCTGTGTGTGTGTTCATTACCATAGTCTCCCTATGCCAGCAGACATGCTTCCTCTCCAGCAGAGTAGAGATGTAACAGGCCTGAATCTATCAGTGAGCTTAATAGTTTCACCTTCAGATGCCTCTGAAGACTTATAACCCCCTGTGTATTTGTGCATGTGTGTGTGCACTGTGCCTGCATATCCACATGTGTCTGTGCGTCCACAATATATGTGCAAAGATGCATGTGCTTGTCATGAATAATGAAGATGTCAGGATGGACTGAGCCATTTACCTGACAGCAGCACACTGCTCCACCTTCGAAATCCATCTCAGAGTTATTGTCACCCTTTGGCTACTTTGATCCAACTAGCTCATGCAGTTGAAAAAATGTCCATTTCAACAAATCATTTAGTTTGGTGCTGAGAACTGAAGTCTAGTCTTTGTCAAAACATGAAAAATGTGCTAGTTGATTGAAGAATTTTTCTTTTACAGTGGAGCAGAAATCTTACAGACCTTTTAAGATCAAGTTTTATTAGATATCAAGTTCATCTCCCTGGATTAGATGAGCTAAATTGTATATTCTGTAGAAGACATTCCTCAAAAACATTATACGCACAGGAGTGTCTTGATGCCACTGCTGCAGTGATGTAATACCAATTTGCTAATAAGCCGGCTAATGCACATGTGACAGAGACTCACACACTGCAAGGGAAAAACAAACACACACATACACACAAGTCCCTGCTCCCCATACAAGAGCACATAAATGCCAACATGATTCTGTGTGTTTGTGACGGCTGTACGTATCAATCTGTGTCTCTTTGTTATGAGCTACGCAACAGAAGCTAACGCTTGTGGGTCTGCACTCATGTGTAACTCTATCCATATGACACACTGACAAGGATGCTACCACTAATGTGGTGTGTTTGTGGATGCACTGCGCAGCTATATCCGCAGCAGAGCTGTGATTGTTCCAGCCGAGCGCACTCACATGCCATATGTTTACAGGCAAACACGTGGTAGACAGGGCATCTCAGTGGTGCACATGGGACGTTCTAGTAATCAGTGAATATGTTGTCTTGAGAACAATGTAAAGTGAACACAGCTAGCACCAAATAACTCCACAAAGACTGCCTAAACATATGAGGCCGTGTCTTCTGTCTAGAATATGGGACGCATCCCATGGATCTTGACAGCTCCTACACTTAGAAATACTATTAACGAAGGGAGCTGCACTCTACACTAATGCTTATATTAAGCTACTGTGTCTCTTGGTGGAATCTTGAGCACCAGAGAAGTGCAGGATGCTAAAGTTGTTTAAGTTACGACGACTGGAATCAAGTTTATTTTGACTTTTCATCCTGCCAAAGTCTTTACGGGATGACAGGCTATCCAACAGACAAGCCACTTGTGATCCATGACTCACACACCTTTGTTTGGATGTTGGGCTTTGAGAATGTCAGTGAACTTAATAAAATAATAAACAAAGTAAACTTTCCATTACTCTGCTTTCCTTTAATAGGAATCATTTGAGGTTGTGTCTGCTTTAAAGTAGAGCTTGACCACTAAGCCCTACATATTATAATAGGCTATTATCACATATCAGGGCTGTCACTTTTGAATGTGAATGTGTGAATGAATTTTAACTAACGCATAATTAGTTTGAATTAATTCAAGCACAACCCACGTAGCCCAATTCTAAACTAGGTTGTGGCTGCGTTACTTGAGTGACAAGCTAATGTTACTGCGGTTGCATTTTACAAAAGCAGAATTTCGAATAAAGCATGACAGCACCATCACGTATTTATCGGTTTTGGCGTGTTGACAGACATGACAGACACTGACTTGTTCAATATAGTGTTAATATATAGTCTTATGTGTCTTTATTTATAGTATATTTTCACTCAGACATGTTTATCACAAAATGTTTGTCGGCTGACATACTGTCATCAGATTTTTAGTATTCTCAAATATTCAAATAGGCCTCAAAAATCTCTTCCCTCAGGCGTCCTCTCTATCCTCTGTACTTTCTTGAATGTCTTCTTCATTTTTGCTTTGTACATTCTGTTCATCAGTTTCCATCATCCATCTCCCCTTCTTTTTTTGTCACTCATTACCTTTTAGACAAAAGTCCCACTTATAAGAAGCCCTACCAGGTGAATGGATTTCACCGTCTCTCTCTCTGGGAGAAAATGGCCTGAGGTCCAGCACGGCTTAATATGGCCACTGCCGCTGTGGGGGAGGCCATTTCTGCTGCAGCAGCATGTAAACTGCAACTGTAATTAATCTGAAGATGGGCTATTACATTTGAATGATATCGCATTGCCTTTACAATGAGATTAGAAGATATAGCATGCATGGCCTGCATTTAATGCACTCAGTGCATTTCATTGTGTTGCTCTCTTTCTCTCTCTCTCTCTGTTGTCTTCCCTCTCCATTAACCAGTGAGAGTAATACCCAATAAGACGTGTCGGCATAATTATCTGTGTCCTGAGGTTGTATTAGCTCACACACTCTGCCTAGCTCAGCTGGATAAAATCTGACACACTACTTTCTGTGTGTGTGTTCATTACCATAGTCTCCCTATGCCAGCAGACATGCTTCCTCTCCAGCAGAGTAGAGATGTAACAGGCCTGAATCTATCAGTGAGCTTAATAGTTTCACCTTCAGATGCCTCTGAAGACTTATAACCCCCTGTGTATTTGTGCATGTGTGTGTGCACTGTGCCTGCATATCCACATGTGTCTGTGCGTCCACAATATATGTGCAAAGATGCATGTGCTTGTCATGAATAATGAAGATGTCAGGATGGACTGAGCCATTTACCTGACAGCAGCACACTGCTCCACCTTCGAAATCCATCTCAGAGTTATTGTCACCCTTTGGCTACTTTGATCCAACTAGCTCATGCAGTTGAAAAAATGTCCATTTCAACAAATCATTTAGTTTGGTGCTGAGAACTGAAGTCTAGTCTTTGTCAAAACATGAAAAATGTGCTAGTTGATTGAAGAATTTTTCTTTTACAGTGGAGCAGAAATCTTACAGACCTTTTAAGATCAAGTTTTATTAGATATCAAGTTCATCTCCCTGGATTAGATGAGCTAAATTGTATATTCTGTAGAAGACATTCCTCAAAAACATTATACGCACA
>VMKM01003651.1:0-31835 GCA_008360985.2 Macquaria ambigua | reverse complement strand
TTGTGGTCAAAAGTTTACATACACTCGTAAAGAACATAATGTCATGGCTCTCTTGAGTTTCCAGTTATTTCTACAACTCTGATTTTTCTCTGATAGAGTGATTGGAACAGATACTCCTTTGTCACAAAAAACATTCATGAAGTTTGGTTCTTTTATGACTTTATTATGGGTTAACAGAAAAAGTGACCAAATTTGCTGGGTCAAAAATATACATACAGCAATGCTAATATTTGGTTACATGTCCCTTGGCCATTTCCACTTCAATTAGGCGCTTTTGGTAGCCATCCACAAGCTTCTGGCAAGCTTCTGGTTGAATCTTTGACCACTCCTCTTGACAGAATTGGTACAATTCAGTTAAATTTGTTGGCTTTCTGACATGGACTTGTTTCTTCAGCATTGTCCACATGTTCTCAATGGGGTTTAAGTCAGGACTTTGGGAAGGCCATTCTAAAACCTTAATTCTAGCCTGATTTAGCCATTCCATTACCACTTTTGATGTGTGTTTGGGGTCATTGTCCTGTTGGAACACCCAACTGCGCCCAAGACCCAACCTTTGGGCTGATGATTTTAGATTATCCTGAAGAATTTGAAGGTAATCCTCCTCCTTCATTATCCCATTTACTCTCTGTAAAGCACCAGTTCCATTGGCAGCAAAACAGCCCCACAGCATAATACTACCACCACCGTGCTTGACGGTAGGCATGGTGTTCTTGGGGTTAAAGGCCTCACCTTTTCTCCTCCAAACATATTGCTGGGCATTGTGGCCAAACAGCTCGATTTTTGTTTCGTCTGACCACAGAACTTTCCTCCAGAAGGTCTTATCTTTGTCCATGTGATCAGCAGCAAACTTCAGTCGAGCCATAAGGTGCCGCTTTTGGAGCAAGGGATTCCTTCTTGCACTGCAGCCTCTCAGTCCATGGCGAGGCAAAACACGCTTGACTGTGGACACTGACACCTGTGTTCCAGCAGCTTCTAATTCTTGGCAGATCTGCTTTTTGGTGGTTCTCGGTTGACTCTTCACCCTCCTGACCAATTTTCTCTCAGCAGCAGGTGATAGCTTGCATTTTCTTCCTGATCGTGGCAGTGACAAAATAGTGCCATGCACTTTAGACTTACAAACAATTGTTTGCACTGTTGCTCTTGGGACCTGCAGCTGCTTTGAAATGGCTCCAAGTGACTTTCCTGACTTGTTCAAGTCAATGATTCGCTTTTTCAGATCCGTGCTGAGCTCCTTTGACTTTCCCATTGTAGCGTTTGTGGGCGTTTGTATCCAATGAGCCCTATTTAAATTGCCTCAGAGAAGTCACCAGCTGTAGTCACTCATAATCACTCACAAGAAGTTAAGAGGCCATGCTATGAAGCTCATTTCATTGACACAACTTTCTAAGTCACCAAAATTGCTAATTCATGTTGCTGTATGTATATTTTTGACCCAGCAGATTTGGTCACTTTTTCTGTTAACCCATAATAAAGTCATAAAAGAACCAAACTTCATGAATGTTTTTTGTGACAAAGGAGTATCTGTTCCAATCACTCTATCAGAGAAAAATCAGAGTTGTAGAAATAACTGGAAACTCAAGAGAGCCATGACATTATGTTCTTTACAAGTGTATGTAAACTTTTGACCACAACTGTATATATATATATAGATATACTTTTTTTTTATTTGTATTGTATTGGTCTTGAATACTGTGTGTCTGAAGCATGTGAAGCAAATCTGCATCTGTAGTGAGGCGGTGTGTTTGTGTGTTTCAGCAACATTTCTTTGACGAAGACGACAGAATGGTTCCCAGTACTCCCACTCTGGTCGTCCCACACCGAACTGATGGCTTTGCTGAGGCTATACAGTAAGATCTGTACTGTAAACTATAGTATAGTATTATATAACTATAGTGTAAAATGCACATACCTGGAACATCTAGTGCCAGGATTTTTAAAACCAGCAATAGATTTTCATCCAGATTGTATTTCTTCATTCAGGGTTTCAGTGTTATAGTGGAGGCTCCCTGCTTCACCTGAAATAAAGAGCACCTCTGCTAATGAGCAGTGGAGCTACATCACACAGCAAAGGCCATGTACTTGATGATGTTTAATGACTGATAACACAGTAATGAATCAAGGAAGCACGTCGCAATGTCAGGAAAAAAGAAAGCTTCATTTTTGCAAGTTAGGAAAAGTAGAGACAAATAGTCTAGTCAGGTACTGCTGTGAGGGGAAAAAAACAGACATCAGGCTCAAGTTATCTTCTGTATGCATCCCACTGAAGGAAACACTGTTCACCACATTTTACTGTGATGAGTCCTCAGAAAAGTCCCCTGGTGATGGAAAGTAAAGCCAAATATGGGGAGAAATTGAGACTGTGCATCTTAAGTCCCTCAAAGTAAAAAAAAAAAAAAGAAAGGTTCAACTACAGAGTGTTTGTACATCATGTTGTATTTTTAAAAGCCATTTTTTGCCCAGATTATTGTATAATTTATGTTTTTAATTTGGGGTGGGCAATATAACGTCATGTGACAACGTGGTAACAGTCCTGCTGCCCAAATCACGTTACCTTGCGAGGCAGCTGGATTCACGACTTCACATGAGAATCCAGGCCTGATTTGCTACATAGCCTGCCTCGAATATATAGCAGAGACACTAAGGGATAGCTCCCGCGGTGGAAACTGTATATCTGACAAATCTTTACCAGTGAACACATTTCTATCGTTGCACCGTTTGTATCGTCATATCGCCCAACCCTATCTTTAATCATATTTTGAACCGTGTTGTGAAGTTTAAAATAAACACTCTTATATTCCTAGATCTTTTCTTTGATAAAAGCAGGTAAATAATGAGCCCTAGATGTTCGTCAGCCTAACTAGGATAGAAAGCAGGCGGTGTACCTCATTATAAAACAAACTATAAAAACAACTCACAAAGACAGAAGTGTTGGGATCATCAGAACCTCAGGGGGAACTGACTCTCACATCTGTCTTTCATCTCCTCAGTTCTCCTCAGGTAGCAGGTCTGTCTACCAGGTTCAGGTTTGGACCTCCAGAAGACCTGCTGCCTCAGACCTCAGCCTCACACTCTGACCTGGGACAGCTGGCCTCTCAAGGAGGTACTACACACACACACAGTAACACCTGAGCTAACCTGAAACAGTTCCGTGTTCACTCATTTTTAACTCTTGATCCGGTCTGCGTTCCTGCTGCTGTGTGTGTAGGTCTGGGGATGTATGAGTCTCCTCTCTTCCTGGCCGCTCATGATGAAGACGGAGGAGGAAGGAGTGTCCCCACCACACCTTTACAAGTGGCTGCACCAGGTAAGACACACACACTCACACTCTGTACATCATGTCAGTTCAACATGTGTCAGTTTTAACTATGAACGCTTCATCACGTTCCCCGTCTCTCTCGTCTGTCAGTGACGGTCTTCACAGAGTCTCTGCCGTCAGACAGCGGAGACAACATGGCATCCCAGTCGGTTCCAATGGTAACCGCCTCCGCTGGGATGGCTTCTGCTGCAGATGATGGAGATGAAGTCTTCATGGAGCAGGAAGGAGAGGGGTGAGCCGCTTATTAACGGTCAGGCCTGAGGTGTCTCTGTGTAAATCACTGAAGCTGCAGAAGCAGTTAGAGAAGTATTAGAGAAGCAGAGCTGTGACAGAAAGGTACGAGTTCACAGACTGGGAGACTGTAGGATGTGAAAGTAAACACGTCCCTTTTTCAATTTACTGTAATCCAAATGCAAGGTTCCAGACAGCTATAGTAACTTCTTTAGGATGGAACCTGATCTAAGCATGCTTGTGTTTTCCAGTCCTGGTATTGAATCCTCTCTGGAGAGCCAGACAGACATGGAGTCAACAGGACAGCAGAGTGATGATGCATCACTGCCATCCACCAGCCAAGACCACCCTGGTAATTTATTCTGTTTACTGACCATAATCTAAAAGAGCTTGATCATGAATCCCAACCAACATGTTCTTGCATGGAAACAGAAGTTCAGTGACAGCAGTCAGAGCAGGGCTGTGTTGCTTTTCACATCCAACATGTTCGCTTTCACATCAACACAAACATTCAGATGTTTTAGTTTTCATGGACTGGAGATCTGGAATGAAATAAAGCTGCAACTAACTAACTAACACAATGAGTTTGAAACTTGCTACATGCATGCATTTCAGTCCTATTCATGACACACATTCAGTTCACAGTTCAGAGGTGTGATCTTCTATAAGTTACTACATCCCTGGAGGAGATGAACAGGTGGTTAGATAATCCTGTAGAACCTTCTTCTCTCCAAACCCTTAGCTAGGAAGTTGGGTTTGTTAGTTTTACCTGCCTCTTCTCACCAGCCACTTACATCATTACATCAAGCCCATCAGCTGTAAAAGGTGTAAAGGTGTGTAAAGAACTACAGCAGGTTCATCGTTCCACAGTTCAGCCCACAAATGAATTGTAACTACAGGCAACGACCTGCTTTGGTTTTTGCTTTGACACTATTCAGGATGTAGGATAACTACATATTTATTCCACCCATAGGTAGAAACATTGAAACCACAGCAATTTGAACAGAGTGGTGCCTATCTGGATAACTGGACTTTCCCCTTATAGCAAATCTTTCCATATGGAGATGTCACAACAAGTTTCATCACCTTTCTGATAGGCTCAAACATTCCTGCTGAATTCCTCAGCTCAGGCTTACCGCCCGTCATCTTTGTGCTGAGCTGACTCTTTCCTAGGTGATATCAGATCTAAGGCATTTGCAGTGTTCTTCTATAGAACATGTCCTGCTTTCTGTTGACGTAATGAGCTTGTGTTCTGTCAGTAGCTGGGTTTCCATACAAGTATTTTTATGTGCATTTTGAAGTCCTGCATTAGAAAAGCTGTATGGAAACGGAAGAATTCAGTGACACTTTTTAAAAACATTTTTTGAAAAGTTTTTACGCTGAAAAAGTTCACTTAAAATTCGCTTGACAGTTGGATGGAAACACGGCTAGTGAAAGTCTAATATCCAGTCTCACTGCTCATCTCTGGCTTTATTCCTAGACACCAGCAGTGTTACTCAGCGGCGCACAATGAGCAGTCAGCCTCTGATCAGCAGCCTGTCAGGCAGAGGAACCAGAGGAGGGAGGGGGGAGGCCAGGACCTTGCTCAGCCGCAGAGGTAAGACCCTAACAGCCCTGGAGGAGTAAAGATTGTGCAGCACAGTGCAGGGCTGCGCTTAATAAAATCATTGATGTTGGACACTTGCAGAATAAACTCGTCACTCAGAGGAATGATGAAGCTGTTTATTGAAGTGCAATAAGTAGAGAGCAGCATACACATGGGTACAGACATGATGGGGATACTATCCTGAACAGTGATGATGTGGGGCCAAATGGATCATCTCGGTCATTAATTAGAAACTGGTCTCTCCTCCCATTTGTCTGTTTTCAGGAACTTTCTCTCGAGGAGGAAGGGGAGGAGCCATGGGAAGAGGGGGTGTCGCCTAATGATGATGTCACCAGTAGCAACTCCTCTCATCCAGCAAGGAAATAAAAAGAGCACAGCTTGATTCTTTTGTTGAATTTTGAGACATTCAGTATATCCACACATCTTCTGTCCACTCCAAATCAATAATCACACTATTACAGAGGTGTGACAGCTGTGTGTGTCTGTGTGTGATCCCTTCTCTGAGATATGTAAGGTCACATTGTTTGTGAAATCCAGTGACTTTTTAGTTTAGTTTTGTAATTTTGGTTCATGTGTTCATGAGAGCAGTCATTGTGGTAGTATGTTCCTTTTGCTCTGTCTTCAGGCTGTTAATACACTTGTTTTAATAATAAAGTCGAATAATGAGTAGCAGCAGTGTTGTGGTTTTGTTTTTTAGAATCAGTGTGAGTCCAATGAGTGTGAGGGCCAGTCAGCGATGACTCATCACACTTAAGATGGCTACCATGCTGCTTTTAAATTTTCACTGTATCTTGCATCCATATTTTGACATAATGAAAAGTGAAACAGGATGTAGGAGAGTGGTACACAATTAGTGCTGAAACAATCAATCAATTAGTTGATTGATAGAAAGTTATGCAACAACAGTTTGAGTATTTAAGTCAAGAAAAAGTACTGCATTCTCTGGTTTTAGCTTCTTAAATGTGAGGGTTTGCTACTTGATTATATATAAATATTGATTATATTTAGGGTTTTAGACCTGAAGATGTCAACTTGGGCTCTGGGAAATTGTGATTGAGATTTTTGCTATTTTATTGACGAAAACACATTTACATTTTATGGACTAAATTAGTTTTATAGAAGGGTGGAGGGAGGTGCTGTGATGGTATTTAGCTGACATTGTAAAGTACCCTTCTGGGGATTAAAAATCACAATATGAATGTAGAAGAAATGGTAAATTCATATTTACTAATTAGAAACGAAAACGAAAATACTAGAGCAGGGCCTCCGTCTCCTTTTCAGGATGTTCCTAGGGACAGCGCAGCCAAACTCTGATGGAGTTGGCCGGGCGGGGAGGGCTAGCATTCTGAGCCGCCATGTTGGCAGAGTTGGTTGCCACGGCAGCAGGGCTGAGGATGGGGAGGAGTGTGAGGACTGCAGATGGGTCAGGTTTGGCCAGTGCTGGCAGGTCACCTGATATCTGGACGCTGAAGAAGAGAGCTGCAGAGAGGACAGAGTAGATGATTTCAGCTCAGACACTCAACACAAAATATATATATGTCTCAGAAACACTACATTAAACACAAGAGAAACACTGTATTCGGTTCAGTCAACATGATAAACTACAGATAGCACTACTTTTCTCACAGTGAATGATTCATAAAGCTATTGCTTTCTAATGAGAATAAACTGCATGCACTCAGGATGGTCCTTACGTCCAGAGAAGACATAGTGCTCGTATCGGTCACTCCTCTGAGGGCTGGGCATGGACAGAGCAGAGGTGACTGGGGTGGGGAATCCCTTCAGAGACACTTTGAGGTTGATCTCTCCACTTAGAAGAACTTCTAGATGTGACAAATAAAAAACAGCATTTAAAGTCAATTTAAGAAGTGAGAAGAAGACGAAGAAGCCCACTTTCATAGTTATTTGATAATAAGTGGTTGGTTAGTGGTGAGGACCAAGCTGCTACAGAGGGTCGGTGCTTCTCTGTAGTGGATGTTCTTGGTTCATTGATGGTGTCCTTATGCTGAAACGTTTGCTGGAATTTTCTCTTAACCAATTCCCTGGGCTTTTAGGGGAACAGTCCAATATTTTGGGGGAAATGCTTTTTTTAGGCTACTAACCAGTCTGGCGAGTGAAACGTTTGTTCAAGGAGCTCCTTGGATTCTTGCTGCAGGAGGGAGTGCTGCCCGGCGGGAAGGTGAACCTCTGCATGACGTCTCCTAGAGGACAGGGAGAGCTACCGTTGGTCATGTCCATAAACTCAACACTGTCCATCTGTCTGAGTTCTTTTTGTTCATGTATGTGTCTGGAGAGAGATGACAGAGCTCCCTGCTTTATATCCATACTAGGGCTGCAACTAATACAGAATATAGATTCTTTTCATTATCCATTAATCTGCTGATTATTTTCATGATTAATCGTTTAGTTTATAAAATGTCAAAAAAGAAGGTGGAACCAGCAAACAGTTGACATTTTAGCTTGAAATGATTGAAATGATTAATTGATTATCAAAATAGTTAATTTTCACAATTCATTTTCTTTCAACTGATTAATCGACTAATTGTTGGAGCTCTAATCCATACAGTTCCACTCTTTCATACAGGGGACAATACAACAAACACCCACATTGTTTTGAGTATGGAAGCTCATTTTTGATTTTGGGAACAGTATGTTTGAAAAAATCATCTCAACTCAAAGGTCCACTAGCTTTTTCAAACCTTTCAACTGCATCTCATGGTCTTCATCAGTGAATGGAACTGGCTCAGGAACTGACAGCAGCTTCTACCCTACTATCTACAACCCTACCGTTCTTTTGCCAGTCTGCAGTTATGTATTGAGTGCCTGCAAGGACACCTGATTGGTGGCTGTTAATGTGTGTTTTTTTATTTGTCCTATTCATGCCGTCCCACCTGCTCTGGGGATTCAGAAACGTGTACTTGTACCTGGTGAAGTGAGCTTAAGCAAGACAGTGAATCCCTCCCAGCCCTAGATAGCGCCACTGTCTCTCTGTTTCTTTGTGTCTTCATGTACTCCTTACCGTTCCTAAAGAAGTATACAGTCTCCGGTCTGCTCCTAGTGGCTGGTACTGCCAGTGCAGCACTGACACTTGCTGTCAGACCTGGGAACTCAGAGGCCAGAGGTTTGGGGTAGCCCGGCTCCATCACCATGTTCCCATCTAGTCGCCAGTACTGGTCACCCTGGAGCAGTGGATGAGGAGGAGAGATGGTGACGAAGAGGATAACTGCTTACTGCACTCTAATCTAATCAAATATAGATAGACTTCTTCTGATGGAAGCTCGAAAGCAACCATCTAGAGTTCAAAACATTGAAAGTTCATTAAAAAATATTCTGTACATGCTACATTTTTTTGGTTTTGGCACAGTCGAGTAGAATTCATAGACTGCATAGTGGATATTAGTTTTTCCAAAACAACTCTAGAATTTGTTCACTTTTCACCAACACTGCTCTATCTCCCCTTGAGGACTGGAAAACAATTATTCAGTTTTGTTTGAAAATGTATCAGAATTGAAATCCTTAACACAAAAATGTTTGACCGTTGACGCTACTGTAAACATTTCCTCATTATCTAAGGCAGCACTTCACAGATATTTGAGAAATGATGTGAATGTTTGTGAGAGAAAAAGAAAATGCAACAAACTTATAGTTCAGAATAGAGTAGTCCAGTCTTTACCCCAAAAACATTATCCTTCCAGAATGATGCCCAGTACATTTCACAGATAGTGGTGCTATAATAACTGTGAGTTTAAAACTACACAGATTTCTTACAAAATAATCTGTGCATGATGTTACTTTTAATTTTTGGTGGGGGGAAAAACTCTGGGATCATTTCAGATTTTAACTCTCCAACAACTGGACTATTAGTCGTTGTTGTGATGGCAGTAATAGGATTATTATTATTAATAGTGGTGGTACTGGTGGTGTCAGTAGTTGTAGTAATAGTCATAGCAGTACTCGCGATCCAGTTTAGACATTTAGCAGACAAATAAGCAGAAGCGACACAGTGGTTGTAGTTGTGGTGACAGCAGCAGTAATAATGGGTTATAGTAATATTTGTACCTTGATGATGTAGGTGTTGCCGTAACAGTTGCAGCGCGTGAAGACAGTATCGATGGGAGAGGGGACACCCAGAGTGTCTGTGATACTCTGTGGACGACCAACTAAACGACTGACAGGGTCCACGGACCAGAACAGCTCACCTGAAACCCACGAAACAGCTCACACACTCAGAGACTTCAGAATCACACTACATTAACACACAAAATTTGTAAACACTACATTGACATTATATGCTTAAATATGTATTTCTTTCTTTCTTTGAAGAATATCCCTTTATCCCAGAGTCATTATACACACTTTAATATATGTAGAAACAATACAACATTTATCCATAAGGGCAACAGGACAGGACAACACATACACTGATACTGACCTTTAAATATCAGTATGGTCCCATTGCTGAGGGCTGTCAGTCCGTTGATGGGAGAATCACTGCATAGGTCCACATCAGCAAAGAGTCCTACACACACACACACACACACATTATTAAAAACTGATCCAGTGTGTTATTTAATTATATTATTAATTATTATTTATTATTATATCAAGTCATTTTGTACGGCAGCGTACTGCTGCCACACCAGAAAAAAAACAGATCAGTAGGCTGTCACATTATAATGTGAAATTGTTATAACAATATACCATTTATCTTGTTATAACGTGAAACGTTTCATGTCGTAATAACATGAATAACAATACATTTTCCATGTTATAACGTGATACTGATCCGTGACAGCAATACATTTCCGTCATTTTAATACAGAGACATTGAATGTGTCAAGAGAAGATCATTCTGATCTGTTCAAAACATGTGGTTAGATGTCATTACTGTAAACTAAAATATATAATAATCAATTTGTAATAGTTGTATGTGTAAAAACACAAGAGACGAGAAAAGAAATTGGCCAAAATGGGACACACACAGGACCACTTGTCCTACCTGTCCCTGGTCCCTCATAACCTCCTTCCACCAAAGAGAGACCCAAGGCCTGGGCTACGTCCTGCAGGGTGCTGGGTCTGGGCCTTGAGCCTGCTGGGCCACTGAGAGCTGGAAACAGTGTTTGGTCAAATGCAATAAATCAAATTGTAATTGTAATTAAATAGAAATAAATGTCATAGTTATTCAAAATGCGGCCCAATTTAATGAAACAAATGTTAAATTCAAAATGAAATTGAAATAATCTCTGTTTAATTAACCTTGACTTGGCCCAGATGGAGCCACTCCCCCAGGTGACAGCACCAGCTGGACATTCCCTTTACCACCAACCGCTCCAGGACCAGAGGGACTGACAGGAGCACTGCTGACCAGAGAGGGAGCACTGTAGCTGGGCAGAGAGGATCCAGGTACTGGTGAGTTTGGAACTCCAGCATGAGAGGAAGCGCTGGACATCGGTAGCAGACCGACAGGGATGTTACTCACACCTACAGGGAAAAAAGGATGTGTTTTTTATGTAATTAGACAAAATAATATTATCTTTGAGTAAAAAATGAAATTTTAAAAAAGGAAGGAAAAAAATTCCAAACCATGTTGTAATGGATTGGTTGGCACAGCTGGAGGGGCGGGGCCAGTGAAGCTTGCAGTGAGTGGGTTAAGGAGGCCTAATGCACCTGGACATTTCAGGTATGAAGATAAAATCTAATTAGCTATGACTTCATCAACATGGCTGGATTAGCCTGGTAGGGAGCTCAGAGGCTAACATTTGGTATTAGGCCCTTTTTGAACCCCTAGATTTTGTCATGGGGCCACATATTGGGTGATCCAGCACCCACCTTAGATGATATTGTAGGTTAGTGGTGAGATTTCCCCAACAAATTTGAAATTATTCAAAATATCAAAAAACAATCAATATGCATTGAGCCCAGAGGTTTTGGGCCCCTGTGGGTCTGGGACCTTGGAGCAGACTGCTTTGCCCAGTCAGTAATCCAGTCTCTTTCATTAGCATGTTGAAACTACATTTCTGGATGCAGGGATAGTAATAAAAGCTATGACTGTGTATTTAATGAATGCTGTTTGGATAAAGCGAAGGTTTTTGTCTCATTTTGAATCAACAATAAATTCAGCATCTACCTGTGTACCATTCCTCGCTCTCACTGTTAGACCTTTTCCTGTTCTTCACTAATTTCCGATTTCCTGAGGAGGAGGCAGATGAGGAGGAGGAGGAGGAGGAGGAGGAGAAAATAATGACAAAAGAGAGAGAGATCAGTTTTATAAAGACTGTGAGGACACACCTGTTATCCAACATCAGAAAGGCTTGGACAGGCAGCTGCTCAAAACTTGCAACACATCTCAAGCTTGCCTGAAGAGCTTAAAGCTTAAAAACGCATCGCATTTCTTTAAATTCCAAAGGGTTAGGGTTAGGGTCAGTCTTTCTCTCACAGCTTATGTATATTGTCAATTTACATTTACATTTAAAAATGTTGGTTTGGTTACTGTTTAGATGACAGTAATATATTTGGTAGAGTAATAACAAATTGAAAGCTACAGTGGCAGTGAAAGGGAAGCTCTGCTGCTGGTTAGTTAGTTGTTAGTGATGACTGCTAACCTGAAGGTGCTGCCCTCAGAGCCTGGAAAGTCCTGGGGTGTGAAACTGACACACTAGCATCTGTTGACAGAGAGACAAAGTGGAAGAAAGCACTCTGGGTTTATTTAGTGATACACACCTAAAACTGTGTCAGCTATTCAAATCCAGATATTTTGTCCATTCAGTACCCAAGCTTCTTAAAGCTTCATTAAACTCCATTACAATTGTGTATGTGTTGCTAAGTTACAGTGGGGCACTGTGTATAATTGTGTTGTTGTAGCCGTGAACATGGTTGTTGGCCCTTACCGCAGTGTAGCGGGTAGTCATGACAACAGGTATTGTATTGGATGCACTGTGGATCACACTCACACAGCTGACCACGCCTGAATGTCTCGCCACAGCGACCCTGACAGGACTGAGCTAAGGACAGCAGCCAGACAGACAGAACATTATCAACACAGCAGAGCACATCTTGCTTTCAACTGGTCAAAACTGTCTGAAATTTAAAGCTGCATTAGTCAATTATGGCCACTAGGAGGCACAGTCCTGACCCTGCACAGTCCTGACATTATAAAGTTAAATGGCTAACATGATAGCAAATAATTGCTTATTACACATCCAACAGGCATGGAGCAACATTGGCAGTCATTTGGAGTCATGTTTCTGTCCACAGGATACATCTGGCTCTTGAGCTGCTAAATGTTCCACTATGTTCATCAGCTGACTCAAAAGTTTCATAGAAACCAAAACAATGAGCTAAAAGAAGCTAAAATGTTCCATAGAAAACAAAACATGCTAATAGAATCTAAAAAGTTCTATAGAAACCAAAACAACATGCTAATAGAATCCAAAGTTCCATGGACACCAAAACAATGAGCTAAAAGAAGCTAAAAAGTTCCATAGAAAACAAAACAACATGCTAATAGAATCTAAAAATTCCATAGAAACCAAAACAGTGAGCTAAAAGAAGCTAAAAAGTTCCATAGAAAACAAAACAACATGCTAATAGAATCCAAAGTTCCATGGACACCAAAACAATGAGCTAAAAGAAGCTAAAAAGTTCCATAGAAAACAAAACAACATGCTAATGGAATCTAAAAATTCCATAGAAACCAAAACAATGAGCTAAAAGAAGCTAAAAAGTTCCATAGAAAACAAAACAACATGCTAATAGAATCCAAAGTTCCATGGACACCAAAACAATGAGCTAAAAAGAGGCAAAAAAGTTCCATGAAAACTAAAACAATAAGCTAAAAAGAGGCTAAAAAGTTCCATAAAAACTAAAACAATAAGCTAAAAAGTTCCATAAAAACTAAAATAATAAGCTAAAAAGAGGCTAAAAAGTTCCATAAAAACTAAAACAACAAGATTGAAAGCAGCCACCACAAGGTCTATAGACTTCTAGTCATTCTCTGTGGGTTCATCAGTATGAGTGACACCTTTCACATTTGAGCCACTTAATTCAATTATAACATAGTATTTATTATTGTAGCTTTGAGACCAAGTGGCCAAGCTTACTGCATGCTTCCTTTACTTTCCCTACATTCATTCTAACATGGTAAAGTCCCAGGAATATTATGTTCAGTAATTACTGCATGCATGTCTGATTTGGTCCTTTCTATTTACTATTTATCTTACTGTTTGCTGCTGCCACATACCAATTCCCCCACAGGAAGCAATAGGCTTTTTTCATGGAAGACACATTGACATGTCACATTAGGAAAAGCACATGTGTAAATAACAAAATGAATGATGGATGATGAGTTCCATTTAGCTGCTTCAGTTTCAGGGTGTTCTTCATGCTGCCACACTGTCCTGATTTACTGGGACACTTGGAACGCAGGCATTGTTAATGTTATTAGTAACATTTGTGCTTCTCCTATTGTGATGAGTCAAAATGTCTGCTGTGAAAAAGGTCTGTCAAATGTATTGTTGTTATTGTATCTGTGTCTTATAATGAGTGTCTTACCAGTGGTGCAAATAGCCTGATAGTCTTGGCAGCACTCATTATGTTGCAGGCAGCTGAGGTCACAGGTACACTGCTGGCCTCTGGTGAACCTCTCACCACAGCGACCCACACAGCTGCCTGAGGAGAGACGGCATGTAGTAATACTTTCATTTTCATTCATGTGTAATGAATTGTATTAAACGGCATCATAACTGTAAGGTATCATCAAGAGAACTGCAAGACATCCCAAAGTATTCAAAATTAGATGTTACCATAGCTCCATTATTAGACATTTTAAGGCAAAGTAGATGTGGTCAGACAAATATAAGGAACACTAGGGACATTATTTGACATTATAAAGCATTACATCTGTATTATGAGGAATTAGAATGTGATTGCGAGGTATTATAAGTGCAGTGTAACACATGACAAGGTATCACGGGTACATTTTTAGACATTAGATGATATCACAGCTGCATTAGCAGGCATTTTGAACCATAGTAGGTGCATTACCAGATCACATAAGGCATACTAGGGATATTGTTGGACATCATAAGGAAAATAGTTCTGATAATACATTATTAGATGCATTATTAGACATTCTAAGGTACGCTATAAGGCATCAGAAAGGCATTAACTGGTAAATTAGAACACAACATGTGCAGAATTCTGATAACACAAAGTGCCATAGTGTAGATTGAGAAAGTTAAATACATGTGTCAGTGCGTACAGTACCTGGTCCAGCAGCAGCAGTGTAGGTCACAGCAAGGCCAAGCAACAGAAGCCACAGTGACATTTTCATCATCATCATCTTCATCCAAGCCTCTGTCTGAGAGGAAAACAAGCAGTCGAAAACAACTGTGATAGACAAAGTAAGAGAGTAAGAGAGAGAGACACTGCCACAGTAATAGAAAGAGAGAGAGAGAATCAGTGTGTCACCTCTCCTTGTGTTCTGTCAATCTGTCAGTCTGTTGGTCTTATATATGAGACAGGACACGTTTAATTACCATCACACACACAAACACACACTCATACTACACCCACAGGCTAATTAAAAACTGCCAAGACGTATTTAAACATCCTACACTGGCAGTTAATTAACTCCTACACACAGTTATCCCTTTCAAGAGCAGGGATGGAAAGTAACTAAATACAAAGTACTCCAGTTACTTTAATAGCATTTATGTATTAGTGCAAGCAAGCCTGGCTTCCTCCTCTTTTTGATGTTTATAATATTTTACATTTTACTTGTTCAGTGTTGACACTTCACTACCATTACCTGCTAAATCAACAAACATCTCCCAATGTATCTCTGGGAACAAATAAGACTGGAGTCATACAGCACTTTAAAAGCAACACCGAATTAGGAATTAGGAACTACTTTTAAGTTACAGGTAAATTGACCTAAAGCACTATAATACTCAAGTACAATATTTTAGTGTGTTTTCCACTCTGTGGTTTTGTCCACATGTGATATTACTCCTACCTGTTGCCTTTTGGCCACATTATCCCTGCCAGCCAACTTGAGGAATGAGGTGCTTGAGCCAGCCAAAACTGACGTCATGTGGTTTTGACCATTTTGGGGTGGAGTTTCAAATGTTCTGTTCAGTCTGTGGGTCATAAAAAGTGTCTACATGTGGGAGGATGAGGGGAAAGAGCCAGACAGAGGACATGGCTGAGAGGGGTCAATCTGGTGAGGCATTGACTTTAATTTGATGTGGACAGACTTTTGGATTTATTTATCTCATCCTAACATTAAGACTAGAAAAGATAAGGGATGAAATCTAAGGAGAGGCTGGCTAATGCAGAAAGATTTTACTGATATTGTCAAGTACAGGAACAAAATAATTCAAAGCCCAGAACACTTCCTACATTAACATCTAACAATGCATGATGGACGTGTTCTAATATCTTAAATGATCAGAACATTGACGTTCAGTAAGTATCAGTATGTATCCATACAATCTGAGCTTGAAGCTTTTGCAATAAAACAAAATACTCGTACTCCCTTTTTCTGGAGCTTTCAACCGCATCTCACAGTCATGACTCAGCTGCCAGTAGCCGGGAAGTGGTATGAGAGGGAAGTATCAATGGATATGAAACAACCACCTGTTCTCACCGAAGTTCCATACTTTGGTCATGTGATGGCAACTTGGCCACTTCCATGACAACCGAGCAAACTCCATCCACTGATGAAAATGATATGTGGTTGAAAGCTCTAGAAAAAGCTTGTAAGTGGACCTTGAGTTAAGATGATTTTGTTATGCTCAGCTTTGACAATATGTTTATTAACTCACATGATGTCAAAGCATTGAAATATTATATTAATAATATTAATGTCTTCCTGAACACTTTCTAGTTTGCATGTTTTTTTAATCTTTTGTGCCTTTGTCATTGAGTGGGTCAAATATCGTTTTGTAACAGTTGTTGATTTTCTTGACTTTAAATTATGCAGCTCTCTCCTTTCCCTACTAATATAGTGAAAACAGAGATGAACAAGAACTTCCAAGCAAGAGACGCCATGAACACTTCTTACATTAAGGACAGAACAGTTCACTGGTTTCCACTTAATGTTGCAGTATGCAGTTAAAAGATGGTGCAAATGTAGACACATGTAGGATCTCCATTTAGTGTATGCTACCATGTAAACTATGAGTTTTGTAAAAACTGTTACCAGTACAAGATCGATGATCTTATTGGTACAAAACATCAGATCGATAATTTCCAAGATGTGAGATTTAATCAAAACATCCCATTAAAGTCAATTCAGGTGAAGGATTCGCCTGATAATTAGACTATATTGGCATTTTATTTTCAGTGTGGATCCAGAGGTGTGGAACCAGGCTAGTGAAGCTTTTCCCATTTATAATAACTGTATTATCAATCAGCTATGTAATCCAATTGGTAATTTAATGAACTTTTATTTGAATGAAAATCTGGTCTATAGATCTAACTCTGTTTAAAGCCCCTACTGTATGTGTAGCATTTGAACATTTGCAAGTTTGCTAACTCCCAGTAGTAGTATCAAAAACACTGGCATAGAGCTATGCACGTTGCTACACCCCTGCCCCTCTCCACCATGACTCCAGCCCTGGGACTCTGAGAAGGGGCTGAAAGCAACATCAGTTTGCACTGAGATCGTCTCATCTTTCTACAAACCAAAACTTCCATCATCATAAACTGAAAGATGCTACGATAGCTTTCACAAAAACAGAGGTTTGCTATTATACAGTATTTTAAAAGTAGGAAAAGGCAGTTTGACGTCTGTTATGAATCAGCCTGTTGACACTCTTACAGGCCGTCTGCTAGAGAGATAATACACTGTGAGTGAGTCACTGCAGCAGACACAAACACTCCCACTCTGTTCCCATTCACCTGCTGGTCTGACTGACTATAAGCACGTGTGCTCTGCTTTCTTCACATGCTTCATTTCTAACAGTCAGTTATGTGTGATGGGCAGCCCTCTAATGAGCCGTTGGGGAGGGGTGTGGTCACAGTGAGGTATTTCAATTGGTCAGGCGGTCAGATTAAAGCAGCTCATAAAACTTTATTAGCGCCCCACATTGTGACCATGTACAGACAGTGGAACGCACCCTGGGGCAGTCCAGAGCACCACACACACATTCACACACACACACACACTTAGTAGGTGTTGAGAAACAGGAGGCCAGACAGACATTATGAAACATGTATTTAAAGAGCGTCTGGCAAAAGAATAGAGATTCATTCAACCTGACCGTGTGTAGGTCATAAAGTCAGAGGGCTCATTTGAGAAATAGGTCTGTTTCTCTGCTGCCTCGGCGCTGACAGGATGTTTGTAGATCCACATTTTCTTTATTCAATTTTACTGCTCCCGCTGGTTATGACTCTGATGAGATCGTGGGCTGTTGACAAGTGTCTACTAGCATTACCTCATCCTCCTGGTATCTCCGCCTCACTGTCCTCACTTGTTCCTACTCATTATGTCAGCTTTATAGCTGAAGCCAATGTCATGGTGAAGTCTATTTAATGTTCCCTTTGTGTTTGTTTTCAGCTTGTGGTCACACAGAACTAATTCAAATTGGGAAAATATTGTGAAATCAATGTTTTGAGATGTTTTTCTCTAACATGTTTGATTTTTCAAAATTGAAATATTTCTATAATAGCAGCCTAGGTGTCATTTACACTGGGGACGCTGGGGACATGTCCCCACCACTTTTTGATTTGGCAAATTTTGTCCACCTCACTTTTGAAAAGCATAATGTGTTAAAAATGTTACCGAGCAATGTTACCTAACAAATGAGAACGCTGTGAGAAAGGTTTATTTGCACAATAATAAAACATACCATGCAATGTAAATAAAAAAGAAACAAATGCGGATTGTCCAATGATGCATATGGATGACTGTTACTTGTGCAGTCGACATTGCTGTGCATTTTATGCTGAGTATTTTTGTATTGTCGACTCTGCAGTAGCCTAGGCTCTATGCCCTTTGGATTTTATCCCGTCATTATCTACTCTGACCTCATACCAACCCCCCCATTACGTTGCCTAAAATCACAAATGTTGAAGACCATTCAAAAAATGTTTTTTCATCTGAGCCTGTGGTGGAAATCTGTATCAATAAAGGCAAAATACAAAGATCTTTCTTTCTGTAAGTTTATTCAAGACATTTGCAAATCGACTCCAAGCATACAGAGATCAGTCTCCACAGCAAAGAGCAAGAAAAAATTGTTTGTGTCTACTTCTTATACACAGTAAGTGAGCATGTAAGGGAGGGGCTGTCACACAATTGTTACAAATAGATCATTTGTTCGTAGCTAGAGTCCGTTACTTGTAGCTTTCTCGCCTGGACTGCAGGTTCCAGTTATCTAGGAGCCATGAGCCCAGTCACTGTTTTCTAAAGAACACACAGTGTCTAGTCACAGAACACAGAGGAACTGAGTCAGCCAGTACTTTTACTTTTGACATGTAACAACAAAGTGTGGGACAAAGATCAAGCAGTTTAAAATACGTTTTCCATTACAAGCCCTCATGTCCCCACACTTCAACACAAAGTGACGCCCTTCGATAGCAGTCAGAAATTACACCTGGGACACAGGCTTCTACTAGGAGCATGTTTATCATGTTCAACAGTGATACCTTGACTAGTAATAAAGCACTGTATGCTTTGTGAGAAAGTGAAATGAAATTCTATTTTTCCTGGATTCTTTGGATTAAGATGCAGCTGCAGTATGAGTAAAAGCCATGCTTGTTTCCATTTAGCTAGATTTTCCACTAGTTTTTAAAAATGATTGAGTTTTGTTCATTTTGAATAAACAGAACACTTCTAAACATCCCATCCCAACCCCAGTAACACAACATTCTCACTAAAAGAAGAAACTTAACTACAAATAAATAGGGAAAAAGAAAAACATATGTACAAGAAATTAAATTAAATGGGTGATATGAAAAAATATACATCTCAGAAGAACAACCCCAACAAAATATAAAAAATAAGTAAAAATGCAAAATTCCAGTCAAGAAGCTACATGGCCTGAAACACAGAAATTAAGGTATGTAATAATAATAATTTAGCTTGAAAGGAAACAACACTTTCTGTTCATTTGGAAATCAGTCCAAGAACCTCTTTCCAGAGCATCTGGAACTTCTGACAACCCCAACAATGACACACAGTACACATTTCACATTACATTTAAATATTGGGATTAAAATGGTGTCATTTCTGAGCAGTCATTTATATTGTAACAGTTTACATCTGGTATTAATAGACTGGGTTTGGGCTAGAAGGCATGTCTGGGGATCATTCTTCCAAGCAGACAGATAAGAAGAGAGTTTTCTTTAGAACCTGCTAGTAATATGTCAAAAACATCAACAACTGATCTCTGTCATACAGTTTCCACTAGTTTTCCTAAGCATTTAAACACTACTCCTAACCTAAAAATCACCCAGATCCTTCCGATTTGTTATTTGAGATATATCTCCATGAGCCTGACACCAGCTGCCAACATCTTACATGCATTATCCCGTTGCAGCACATTGTTGGACAATGTGTCAACACTGGCCTGACAGTGTGTCAGATCAAACCTGAAAAATGGCTATAGCAGTGTTATGTGTTTAAATAGGGATCATTATGTGGCTGTATGTGTGCGCTTAAAATCCAGCTGAAACTCCATATCATGATTTAGAAATTATTTGGAAATGATGGCCACCTTATGGCAAGCTCCTACAGAACCTCAGAGATAGAGGGGTAACAAAATGCATATAATAGTACATAATAGTGTTTACTACGGAAGCCGAGAACGCTGTGCTTGCAATTATTTTTTTAATCTCGAGATCACAAGTTAGTTATTTTGTTATTTCTCTGCTTCCGTAGTTTACTGTATGTTCATGTTATAAATGCAGAAAAATTCTCATGTTGTGTCTTCCATGTTCAAATATAGTTAACTTTATTCAAATATCCCCGCTAACACAAAAATGTTGTTATTGTTAAAGAGGGGAGCAGACAGGACTTGTACTTGTAAGTGCCTTTAGCTGAACCTGGAGCTCTCACAGGGTGTAAACTTCAGATGCAGACTGCTTGTATTTATCTGGGTAATGTTCACAGGCTGATGGTGAGAGATTTGCACTTCACAGGGATACACAAGAAAAAACCTAAAGCACTTGTAAGGTCCAAACTGTGAGACAAAACATTATGGTGTAAAAGTGTTGTTTTTGTTTTTAAGATAGATGGATGTATTGTTGATGGATATATCTGTCAAATTACATCAATATCACATCTAAATGCTATTCAGGCTTCATGTTTGGTAAAATATGCCAAAATGAAGTGTGTGAGAAATCTGATGGGTTATAGAATTTGGTGTGACTACGGAACTATAGAGTCGTCCTATGTGTTCCTGCCCGGACAGTGTTAAAGACGAACCAAACACTTCAGTGAGTGAACTCTTTTCTTTTTTAGTTAACGTTAACTCCGTATTCTGTTGTTATTTACTCAGTACATCTTGGTTAAAAGCGGTTAGCAACCGAACCAGGAGAGTTTCGGTTTCACCGGAAGAGCTAAAACAAGCTCAGCTAACGAGGTGAGCTAACTACCGTTAACAGTTACCGTATCCACTGACTGTTATCATCATGGAGATGTCATAGCAGAATGCACTACTGTTAATGCGTCACTTCAGTTGTTCTCTCGTCTTAGAGGGGAAAGTCAAGGCAAACCTCTTTAAAAAGTATTTTTTGTCAGTTCTATCGGCTTTACAGAGGACCAGTCTGTAAGGTCATGAGGTACGTGAGCCTAAAAACAGCGACGCCACTTCGAAACTTTGGTGATTAGTCACTGAGTCCTTTTCAGTGAGCATTAATGCAGCAAACAGCATGAAAACAGATAACAGAAGTGAAGCAGGTGTGAAAGCAGAGGTCAAAAAGCCGCAGACTTATACAATGAACCTCCCCATTTTACGCATGCAAAAAAGTGTATAAAAACATGACAATTTGTAAAATAAAAATTCATCTAAATACGAAATAAAGGAATACAAGATACACTAAATATAAAGGTAGTAATGCAGCATCTTTCATAAAAGCAATCTAATCACTGGAAATATTTTATGCCTTTTCAAATTGCCATGTAATGATACCTTTTGTATTTTCCATGCCAGTCTTTTTATTTTCACATTTTAAAACCAAAGTATCTAACAAATATCACGCAAAAATCATACTAAGAAACAAAAACAGACAGACATGTATGATTCAATAAGAATATTTGATTCTGGACCACCTCCTCTTTGTGTAGGAGGTTGAAGGTTCCTGATATCCAGCCTTTTCAAATAAGTACATAAGAGCTACTTTAAATATCAACCAGTCATATTTGTAAAAAACACGATCATGTGAGAAATTAAGAAGACATTTTAATTTCTGATCTTTTTTTGCTGGTGTAAGAACCCTTAAGCTTCAGCATTGTGTCTGTATCTTCTCTCTGTTTAAACAAAATGAGATTTGGCCTGTTACTGGCTGCAGGCGTGATGTGGTTTTTTGCTGCTTCCTCTGATGGTTTTGGTGACAAGTGACAATGAGAACGGTGATGTTGGCATTAGCTTGTGTATTTGTGTTTATTTGTGTATGTATTGTATGTATGTAGATATTGTTTTAATTGTCATTTTTTTAAATAGTTTGAAATATTTACTATTATTGACTGCTGTCTGCAAGCCAAATTGCCCCTCGGGGACTTTACTCTAGCTTTAGCTTTACTCTACTCTCTCTGCAGTCATGCTCCTGGTGGACCCCGGTCTGTACATCGGCACTGCTGCTGACCTCAACGACAGCCAGGCATTGGCCGATGCAGCTGTCACTCACATCCTGTCTGTGGACTCTGTGGACCCCGCCCCTCTGCTTCCTGCTGATGGGGGCTTCCACAGGAAGTGGATCAATGTTCTGGACGAGGTGACGTCGGACCTCCTGAGTCACATGGACGACTGCTTCCTGTTCATTCAGGAGGCCCTGGATGGAGGCAGGGCTGCATTTGTTCACTGGTAAGGGTCAGAGGTCAACGGGATCGCTTGGCCGTTCTTGGTGACCACTGTTTTCATCTTTCACTCTAGATGGGTTTCCAAGATGACCAAGAAATGTACTCAGTGGGACATTTAACATTAGAAAAATAAATAAACTTGCAATAGTGTCGGTCTGTACTGTTATTCATTTTCTTTCTGTAAAGGTTCTATGCAGAGTTTTTAAGAAAGTCCTTCTTTTAAAGGGCGGCAGTGGCTCAGGAGGTAGAGCGGGTCGTCTGTTAATCACGGGATTGGCAGTTCAATCCTCCTGTCCACATGTTGTGTCCTTGGGCAAGACACTGAATCCCAAGTTGCTCCCGATGGAGGCCAGCACCTTGCATGGCAGCTTCGTCGCCATCGGTGTGTGAGACCAATCTGTAAAGCGCTTTGGGAACCGTTAAGGTTGAAAAGCGGTATATAAGTGTCCATTTAACCATTGAATGACATCGGTGGCCATTAAGTGAACTGCAGTCAGCATCCTGTTGCTTGTGCTCCGTATTTTATTTGGACCATTGGCTCCATGATACTAACTAGCTTGCCGTTTGCAAATTGCTTTATCAACCAATGCCAGATCCATGCCGCGTAGCTAAGTTACAGCTAGCTGGCATACCTTAGCTTACCTTAGGTTACAGTTAGCTAGTTGGCCGCCCCTGCCTTGCATCGCTCTTGGCTAGTAGAAAGCAATCATTAGTTATACACCTTTGCTTTGTACCGTTACATAATTTATTGTTGGCTAAAATCAACACCGTTTGTCATCATACATAAGTTAGTATCATTTCATCATCACGTTAGCTAGCTGAGTAATTTGGCAAGCTAGGCAACTAATATCCACTCAGATAGTATTTTGCTAGTGATAACGTTAGCGAGCAAGCCAGGTTAGGTAAGGTTAGCCAGCTAGCTGTAACTTAGCTACACTGTATGGATCTGGCGTTGGTTTGCTTCGTAATGTTAGCTGGTAAAGTAATTTGGAAACGGCAAGCTAGCCAATTTACCAGCCAGATCAGCCTCAGGAGTATGGATGAACTAGCTGACATTATCCTCTCAAGACAGTATTTTGCTACGTTAGCTAGCTAGCAATTCTTCCGCGTTAGCAAGCAAGCTACGTGGACTTTGTGTTGGACTCTGTGTTGTGGTGGGTGCTAGTCGTTTGTTGACGTTAGCGGACTCAATTTCTAAGCTAATGTTAGCTAGTGTTGCACACTGTTGGCGCTGTAGTGGAGCTGGAGAGGCAAGGTACTCAGGAACACGCATATACGTCACATCCTTTGGATTTTCCTGGAAAAAACGTCCTGAGTCGTTTACATAGAAATTAGTCCATAGGCTGCTATAGGCAACCGAGAAAGTCAGGGAAGGTCTCATTTACATGACATTTAAGTTACATGAGAATCCGTTCACACATAGGCAATACAAGCGATTAATACATGTACATTTCTACATATAGTACCTTTAAGTTAAGAATAAATAAACACATTTTTGAATTGATCTAAAAAATTATTTTGAAAGACTGTGATGTGTGTTCTGTTATGTTCCATCACACAATTCATTTAATTCCTGCTTTACCATGTGCAGTTACTGTAGTGACATCTTCAGATTGCTTGATTTTGTGTGGTCAGCAGTCCACAAATACAAGTGGAATTTAATTTTCTGTCAATTTAATAATCAAGTCATCAACTACTTGTGTCAGCACTACTGTAAACAGTTGGTGTAAATAGGTACAGTCACTGATTTGTCCACCAGCCATTCATTTCAGAGAGCTCGAGCTCATCTCCTTCCACATAGTCTCATAAATATCCTCACATTTAAGTAATCACTTTATGAATATTTGCATGGATTAATAAATTATATGTTTATTTGACAATGAAATGCCTGCAGCCATTGTACTCCAGCTTCTGTAACTAGCAGAGCACATGTTTTTAACGTAAAAGACAAGTGAAAACAACCCTTTATGGTAAAGTGACAAACTTGAATGTGTCTGTGTGTGTGTGTCTGTGTGAGTCAGCCAGGCCAGTCGGAGTCGCAGTGCCACCATCATTACTGCTTATTTAATGAAGAGATACCAGCTGGGTTTCACTGAGGCTTACTGCAGACTGAAGAGTGTCAAACAGGACGTACAGTAAGTGCCTGTGTGTGTGTGTGTGTGTGTGTGTCTGTGTGTGTGTGTGTGTGTGTGTGTGTGTGGTGTCTGCGCTGCTTCTTGAATTTCTCATGAATTTACTGACTGGCTAAATGACTGAAAGTATGTCTGTGGTGTGTGTTTTTAGAGTAACCCTGGACCCTTCAATTCAATTCAATTCAGTTTTATTTATATAGCACCATATCATAACAAAGTTATCTCAGGGCACTTTTTCATATAGAGCAGGTTTATATTTACAGAGACCCAACAGTTCCCACCATGAGCAGCACTAGGCGACAGTGGCAAGGAAAAACTCCCTCCTTTAAGAGTACATTGTCGTAAATTTGGATGTTTTTATTAAATGCAGGACAGACGATTGATAGCTGGTGGATGTGTTTCAGGGTCAACAGTGGTTTTGAGGAGCAGTTGTGTCTGTATGAGGCCATGCAGTGTGAAGTGGACACCTCCAGTCCTCTGTACAAACAGTACAGACTGACCAAGATCACTCAGAAGTACCCTGGTAACCACGCGCACACAAAATAATTGTTTGATAAAAACGTGGCCAAGAGTACAGATCAGTAGCCAACACACACTCTTTTCTTACATGATCATTATTTGTGTATTGATTTCCAACCTTTTTCTATTGATGTGTGTGTGCGTGTGTACGTGCAGAGTTGCAGCATGTTCCCAAGGAGCTGTTTGCCGTTGACCCCGCCCACTCCAGCTCCTCTGAAGTGTCCTATCGCTGCAGGAAGTGCAGGTGAAAGGTGGAAAGGTTTATACAGTGACTGAATGAAGATTTATTTCAAAATAAACCATTCCATAAAGCCTTTTGTTATCACTATGGTTCAAGAAATAATGCAACATTTTGGGAAGTACACATCCTGATTCCAGCTCTGTATTTATCCACCACCTTCTCCTCTGCAGACGAACTCTGTTCCGTGGCTCCAGTATTCTCAGTCACCCAGTGGGAGAAGGAGCACCAGCCTTTGGTCACAAGAAGTCCAGTAACCTCACTGGTAAGAAAACAACCATACTGTTGGCTGATTTTGGATACTTGTATGTGTGTGTGTGTGTGTGTGTGTGTGTGTAGCGTGAAGGGGGCTACAACTTTCATTTAATTGTGCAGCTGTGTGCTGTACCTTGAACCTCATAAGTAACACCTGTGCTTTTCCTACCATGACAAGTCAAAATGTCTGCAGTGAAAAAATTGCTGTTACGATAACCACACATTCTGAACATGTAGTTTATCATAAGTAATGATATGAAATGTGTTGTTGTCCAGGAGACATCCAGTGTACGTCTTTGTTTATTGAACCAGTGCAGTGGATGGAACAAGCTTTACTTGGAGTGATGGATGGACAGGTAATGCACTCACACTGGTCAGGAAATACAGTGTTATTAATTGGCATAAAATACTGCCATGGATGTTCCCACCCTCAGTTGGACTGCTTTTAATCAAGTCAAATTTTAGGTTTCAGGTATAATCAGATACACCTGAAATTTTAATTTAATTTGAGATTATTATTGGATTTTCAGATTATTATCACATTATTATGGAAGCCCTGCAAGGTGAGAAAAGAAAATTCTGGTGATCAATGTTCCTAGTCTGATTTAACTAGTTTTCTCTCCTGTGTTTAGGACTGAAGAACAAGTGAAAAAAACGTTTTTGGCAGGATAATCTTTCTAAGTTTCTTAAAAAAATATTTAATTTGTGAAACAGGTGGGGGAAAAAAAGTTTCTTCAGGATCATTTTAAGTTACTTTTTTTTTTCATCTATAAATAGGCCTTAAGAGTCTGCACCACTACCCCATGGACTAAAAGCATCATGTTTTCTTCCAGTTGAGTTTCAATTTCTCCATGCACTCTAAACACAAGGTTAACAAGACTAACGGTAGTGCTAACTAGATTAGCGCTGATTAAAATACATTTCTAGCCAAAAGAAAGACATGACAGTAATGTTACATAACTTGCTGACACACAATATACAGTATGTACCTTGTATTTAGAGAGCATGGAGAAATTAAAACTCAACTGGAAGAAAACATGATGCTTTTAGTCCTATTTAGAACATGGGGTAGTGGTGCACTTCAGCCTCCTGTGGCTGAAATGAATATTACAACAACAAACACTAATATTTTTTTCACCTGCCAAAACTTTTTTTTTTAGTAACTTAGAAAAATTATCCTGGAAAATCTTTTTTTTCACTGTGTAGGTCTGCTGATCTACACATGCTACTTAAAACACACTGGTCTCTTTATGTGTGCTTACGGTACTTCCGTCCTCTCTCTGTGTGTGTGTGTGTGTGTGTGTGTGTGTGTGTGTGTGTAGCTGCTGTGTCCCAAGTGTAGCTCTAAGCTGGGCTCCTTCAGCTGGTGTGGTGATCAGTGTTCATGTGGTCGCTGGATCACTCCCGCCTTCCAGCTGCACCGCAACAGAGTGGACGAGATCCAGCAACTGAACATACACAAACTGAGCGTACAGAAATAACACGCACACACGCTCGTAGATAAATGAATGCCTTCTCTGCAGGCAGAATAAGAGACAGCTCATCAACAAATAGCTAAACAAGAAATTAAATTTTCAAATGTTCCAATCGTGTTACTAACGAAGTACTAATGCTGTCCATTATAGTGTTGACAGGAAGACCACAGACTCAGATATATATTGAGAATAAATGTTCTTTTTTCTTACTGCAGGATGTATTTGTGTGACAGTGAAACTAAAAGTTTGTACACACACTCGAGGAAAAATCAGAAGAGAACACTTTAGAAGTTGACAGAATTTCAACTCTAGAATTAAAGACGTGTGTCACTTGACACCAGGTGGCCTTTTTTAATGTTTAAAGGACAGGAAATGGTGCTCAAACAATCAGTCAATTATTTCATTAATCAGAAAATGAATCATATATTTTTGTAATTGAATTCCTTAAAGCGGTTATAATGGATATTTTTATAATAACAATGTATCAAATGACAATGTGAAAGGAGTCACTGGTAGTGATGAACCTCCAGAGAATTATTACCTGAATCTTGATAAAAATACTATTAAGATACTTTAAAATACTATTCCTCGCTTACAGCTGTCACTGTACATTAAATATCTTTGGGTTTCGGACTGTTGGTGAGACAATTTTAAGACATCTCTGGATGGTTGCTGATATCTTGGGATGGGCATGTCAATATTTAAAGGAATAATAAAGTTTAAAGGAATAATAAAAAACAACATCAATAGATTAATGAATGGGGGAAAAACATGTTACTTGCAGCCCTAACAGCAAAGGTGAATCTGCTATCAGTCCCACAACAGCTCACTAAAGCTTAGAGGCCGGTGTTGGTGTATATGCTACTGTTCAGAATGAATGAGTTAACCGTTCAGAATGAATGAGTTAACCATTCAGAAAAAGTGTCAGAAAAAGTGAATTTTATACCACTTTATGACTGTTATGGAAATAAATGAAAAATAAAAATGTGTAAATATCAAAAAATAAGTCAGCTGCAATCTGTTCCATTCTTCACATCCACCAACAGGAACTTCCACCTGATAGAGTAATTTGGTTCAGATCCAGGCAGACCGACTGGCTGAAGTGATGGACAGTGGATCCAACACAAAGATCACATCAGAGTGAATTTCTACAGATGTATTTGTTCTGGACTCTGATGGGCGTATGTTAAAAACAGAGCACATTCCTCAGTCGCAATTCAAATGACTTAATATTTCTACAACTGCAGCCCAGATAAACTCACTGGGATCTGTCAATCATAATGATTAATACAAAAAGAGGCAGAAACGTTATGAATATGTTAATGTATTTTTATGTTGAATCCATCATGTTCCCTCAACTTCACTGTGATCCTCTGTATTGATTTGGTTGGTAGAGAGGCAGAAATACAACCGTTTTAAACAGGACAAAATACTCCCCTACCCCACAGCTGCAAACTAACCATAGTGATCTGCGGGTGGGCGATCTGGCCATACATTTTTTTTTATACTATCTTTTCTATCAATTTTGAAATGCCAGACTTGAAATAGCCTATGAATTTTTCCATTTGCACCATTAAAACACAATATTGCCCTAAATACACTACACAGGTTTCAAAATGGTGATTAAAACCTGAGTTTAATTTGAAGTTGTAAACAGGAGCCACGCTATAGGTTTGTTGTATTACCTCCAGAAGAGCCCACCTTTGCTCGACAATGTTTATAACTTTGGCTTGGGAAATATCTGACTGCAGAGCCAAACCATTCCCATACCACTGACATTGAGTTTTTTTTTTTGGCACATGTTCCTCATCCGCCATGCCACTAGCTATAACTCACGTTGCATTGTATACAATACAATATAATATGTGAAGTAATTCATCCAATCAGCATAGCCATCTACAGTAGCTGGCTACATCACTCTATTGGTTTGTTCACGTAGCGCAGATCCGCTAGTCAATGAGATTATGTTGAGTTTGGAAACAGAAGTAAGAGGACATTAAATACCGCGATCGAAAAGTAGATTGTGGACACCTTCAGGATCGATCATGATCTAATATCCTCAGTCAGATCGTCCACCCCTTCTGTGATCTGAGACTGGGACACCAGATGCTTTCTTCTCCTTTTAGAGGGGTCAAAGGTCCAATTCAAGCAAAACAACAGTGAGAGGAACTCACCCTTTAAGGCTTTAAACTCTTATTGGAGGGCATTTGGTCATTTAAACTTACAGTCCCTTAACATAGTTATAGCAAGGTAATGTCACACTTTATAGAGCAGGACAAAGCACTAAAAGGAAAGCATAAAAAAGTTGGTCCAAAAACTGGCCTAGTTTTGATGTCCTAGGTATGTGTCAACACTCAGTGGTGGAGGAAGCACTCAGATCTTTTACTTTAATAAAAGTAACAATACTACAGTGTATAAATACTCAGTTACAAGTAAAATTCCTGCATTTAAAATGTGACTTTAGAAGTACAAAAGTAATAGCATCAAAATATACTTAAAGTACCAAAAGTAAAAGTACTAACTATGCAGAATTTATTTCAGAATAATATATATTATTGGATTATAATTAATGATGCATTCATGTGTTGCATGTGATCCATCATTTTAATGTTGCAGCTGGCAAATTCTGCTTTAACATTGATGTGATGTAAGAATTAACAATGTAATGTCATATATAATAATACATCAGTCACAGGGGACAGAACAAGTACTTTTACTCTGACACTTTAAGCACATATTGCTGATAATACTTTAAGCATAAGGATTTTAAATTCGGGAGTATTTTTACAATGTTGTACTGGTACTTTTACTGAAGTAAAGGATCTGAGTACTTCTTCCACTACTGGTAATGACCTTCCGTAGGCAATGTTACAAGTTTTAAAGCCTTGGATTAGTTTAAAAAGTAAATGTAGTTTTCTCATGCCTTAAAAATAATAATTCAAAGATACTGGCCCAAAATGAGGCAGTTTATAATTGTGATCTTTAACTGGATGAAAGTAAGGTTGGACCACTGGCTGAGCCTTTCTGGTTCTGATCAAATGTATAGTGGACCATCAGGGGGTCAGCTCAAGTCTCTGTCGGCCAAATGTGGGCCAAACAAGGATCAACGTTCTTGTCCAAAACCAGATGATAGCTGAAAGAAAATGCTGAGTTTGCTATCTTAGTATTTTAACACAGTCTGTTGTTGTTCTTTAGTTATTCAAACAGCACATGTATCATTCAGAAAAAAGTAATGCATGGACAAAAACTGCTGATAAATTGGTCTTTTCTCCTGCTTTGAAGAGGCCCTGCTGCCTAACATAATTCGTAGTAACACATGGGTGCCACAAGATGGCAGATCAGCTCCAATGAAAAGATCTACACCTTCTGCAACTGCCTGAGAGGTGGTTCTTCCCCCTGAACCAGTGAAAGACTTGAGCCTACACAGTAAGCAGCAGCAGCGTCAACAGATAAACGTGGAAAAGATGAGAAAACATGGAGGCTTCTTAGTAAAGTCTTAACAGAACCAGTAGACAACCATTAGGACATAGACATACAGACAGACATTTATAAATACACTTGTACTTACAATATTCTACTTACCCCCACTATCTCCTTTTTTTCATGTTGTTGTTTATAGACTAATGGTTGTTTTGCATTATCCCTGTCAATACTAACTTGATTACTTTATTTTATTGATTGATTTTAATTTATTTAATTTCATTTATCTATTTCATTATCTATTTTATTCTATTAACTAATGATGTTATTTTTTTTAACATTGTCTTTAATCGTAATTGTGCTTTGGCAACACATGTCAAATGTAATGCCAATAAAGCCTATTGAATTAAACTGAATTGAATTAAAATATAAAACACGGTAAACAGTATTACAGTACAAGTATTTTACTTAGGCAATAATCATACATTATGACCTCTTGATAAGTTTAGCATGTAAATTACTCTCCTGCTGAGGCTTTGATTTGTTTTATATCTTTGGTTTCAGTTGAGGGTTGTGAATTGTGGAATTTATTAAAACTGTAGGTATTACCATTGTTGGAGAAATGAATCATGAATAAAGCTCAGAATGTCAGCTATGGGCAGGTTCATTTCATGTTCATCTATCTGCGTATACTTTATCCTGTCCAGATCTGCCACTACACTGATCTTTAGGACAGTTTTTGACAATATTTCATGCACACAATCTTTTTATAAGATCATACATTATCTAAGCATTTAGTTTTAAACATGATTGCAACTATTTGAGGTGAGCATGTTCTTATTTCAGTGTGATAATGCCAGTCCCGATCTCAGTGCCAACAGATCTGTGTAAGCCTCATAGTACAGTGTGTGGATTGTTACAGTGAGTGGTATTAAGTAAGGCTGGACTGTCCGACAGACGCCTGGAAAACTGGAGCACACACACTGGAAATGTGGTGCAGAGAGGAGGAGTGAAAATGGTGACCGCCATCAAAAAGAGAGGGTTACATAAAAGAGGTGGAAAAGGGTTTAAATAAGGTAAAGTGAAAATGTGTGAAAATGACAAGAAGAGAAAGGAAAAAGTGTGGGGATGTGGTCCCAGTTTTCCATGCTCTCATAAGCACTGGAATTAGGAATCAATCAAAGGGGACTTCCCACACTACACTGTGTGTGTGGAGAGACATAACCTAACTTTGATTCAATTCAATTCAGTTTTATTTATATAGCAACAAATCATAATTTCAATTCAATTCAGTTTTATTTATATAGCGCCATATCATAACAAAGTTATCTCAGGGCACTTTTTCGAGTAGAGCAAGTCTAGACCGACTCTTTATATTTACAGAGACCCAACATTTCCCACCATGAGCAAGCACTATGCGACAGTGGCGAGGAAAAACTCCCTTTTAACAGGTAGAAACCTCGAGCAGAACCAGGCTCTAGGTGGTGGTCATCTGCCTCGACCGGTTGGGTTGAAGGGGGAGGGGGGGAGCAGGAGAGAGAGAGCAGGAGGAAAGAGAACATACAGCAGCACAATACAGTTTCACACAGAGATGTAAAGTAATGGCCGCGGCAATGGCAT
>VMKM01003650.1:0-31839 GCA_008360985.2 Macquaria ambigua | reverse complement strand
CTCCACCATGGTACTTTATTAGGCCTTTTTCACTAAAGATATTTGGAAATGTCACAGTAGGAAAAGCACAGGTGTAAATAACAAAAGGAATTAAAGCTGCAAGCAGCATTGAAGGGCCCGAAGCACATGTGCGCGCGTCGGGGAGTGCAGCGCACGCCGCTTCACGACCACAGACTGCAGCGCTCCCCCCCCACACACACACGCGCGCGCAGACTCACACACAGAAAGCCTGACAGAAGACCAGACAAACAGCAGTCACAGTCAGTCCTTTGTCCTGTCCTCCTCCCTGTGCTTTAAAGCAGGTCCATCCATTAGTAAACCAACACTGCCATCTGTTGGAAGAATCCATGAATTGCAGGAAGAGTGATGACAGACATGAAGTTCAAAGGAACGTCACGGGCACGCCGCTCAACTTAACGGAAATCTGAAGGCAGGTTGTCATGGCCAAGGTGTGTGGAGAGGGCATAGGCCAAGTTTGAAGTGAGTCTGATAAAATCTGTAGGAGCAGATTGCAGAGGAAGAAGCCCTGGAAATTAGCAGTTTATTGAAGATAACTGACTTCCTGTTGGGTTTAGAGCAGGGCTCCAAGAGGCTTTTTTTTGGTCTGGGCATGACGAATATGCCACCTGAGTTTCATAAGTTTCCGTCAAATTTTAAGGGTGGTTTTGTGATTTTTTAATTTTCCAGGGGGCGCTAATGAGGCGATTTGGCCACGCCCATGTCCAAGACCCATGTCATACAAGAGAATACATCCCTCCCGACGTGTGTGGCAAGTTTCATGACATTTGAAGCATATTTAGCCCCTAAAAAAAATGTTTCCTGTTCGTGGCGAGGAATGCGTTGTCACGGCAACGCCGCTTGATGAAAACTCACAATTATCACAGTCAAGCGTCATGAAGTTCTTAAGAGCATGCTGAGTGATTTTGAGGTGGATCTGGTTAACCTGCTAGGAGCACTGATTAAAAGTATGGGGCCTGTCACTTCCTGTGTGATGGGAAACACCTGACTTCCACGGCGCGTCACGTGCACGCCGTTCAAATTATAGCAAATCGCCGAGTATCGTTTAAAGGTCAACTTGTCTAGAGGGCAGAGGCCAAGTTTGAAGTGAATCTGATGAAATCTCTGGGACGAGATGGCAAAAGCGTGAGCCCTGGAAATGAGCAAAATACCCTTAAAATGAACAGTTTATTAAAGATAAGTCACTTCCTGTTGGGTTTAGAGCAGGGGTCCAAGAGGCTTTTTTTTAGGTCTGGGCATGACAAATATGCCACCTGAGTTTCATAAATGTCCGTCAATTTTTAAGGGTGGTTTTGCAATTTTTTAATTTTCCAGGGGGCGCTAATGAGGCGATTTGGCCACGCCCATGTCCAAGACCCATATCATACAAGAGAATACATCCCTCCCGACGTGTGTGGCAAGTTTCATGACATTTGAAGCATGTTTAGCCCCTCAAAAAACTGCTTCCTGTTTTTGGCGAAGAATGCGTTGTCACGGCAACGCCGTTTGATGAAACGTCACAATTTCCACAGTGAAGCTTCATCCACTTCTTAGGTCTATCCTCCCCAGATTTGAGGTGGATGTGGTTAACCTGCTAGGAGTACTGATGACAAGTACGGGGCCTGGCACTTCCTGTCGTCACTAGGTGGCGCTATGACTTTGAGTAAATATTGACCCCTACATGTGTTCGTGCCGGGAATGTCAATAAACGTGATGAATTTGGAAAAGATCTGACCACTTTCAGCCAAGTTACGAGACTTTGAATTTTCATGATGGAGCATCGACATTCGCCGCGCCGCCATGACCACGCCCTTTGCAAAAACCTCACAATTTTCACTGTGAGGCATCATCAACATGTTTAGCCTTCAGAGGCCAATTTTGAGGTTTTTCTGCTCAACCCACTCAGAGGTGCATGTCAGACAGTAAGCCGTGACACTTCCTGTCGTCAATAGGTGGCGCTATGAGTGTGGCCGCAAATATGCATATGGATGCCTTCAGGGCGGGGGGGTCATGCCACATGGTGAGTTTGGGGCCTCTTGGACAATGTACAGTCCAGTTATAGACCACTTCCTGTTTGGCGGCAAAACACCTGATTTCCACGCCGCGCCACGGGCACGCCGTTCAAATTATAGCAAATCTGCGAGTATCGTTTAAAGGTCAACTTGTCTAGAGGGCATAGGCCAAGTTTGAAGTGAATCTGATAAAATCTCTGGCACGAGTTCGCGAAAGTAGTAGCCCTGGAAATGGCCAAAATATGCCTCAAAATGAGCACTTTATGAAAAATACCCGACTTCCTGTTGGGTTTAGAGTAGGGGTCCAAGAGGCTTTTTTCTAAGTCTGGGCGTCACCCATAAGCATACCAAGTTTGGTGCATCTAGCTCAAAGTGAAAGGGGGGGGCATTAAGTTCGAAAACTGAAGGTGGCGCTATAATTTTTGCCCCCCCCCCCCCATGCTCCGAACCCATATCACACCAAAATTTTCATCAAGGGCTAATTTTGTGCAAATTTTCATGACTTTTTGAGCACGTTCAGGCCCCCATTTTTGCAGTCTAAGACGGAGAAGAAAAATAATAATAATAACTCTTACAATTTCAATAGGTCCTTGCACCGACTTTCGGTGCTTCGGGCCCTAATGATGGTTGAATTCCATTTCACTTAGGAAGTGAAGCAGCTAAATGGTCCTGATATTGTGCATGCTGACTCACTGTCACACTGTCGTGCCTTACTGTGAACAGAGGGATCATTAATGTTATTACTAACAGCTATGCTTTTCCTACTATGACAAGTCAAAATGTCTCCTGTGAAAAAGGCCTATTGCTGATATCCATAAATCTGATGAAATTTACCTCTGGGTTTGGTACTTCTCCTGTTTGCACTCTTTCGTTTTATACGTGGCATAGTGGACATTTTCAATGATTATACTCTATCAGGTGAAACTAGCCACCTCAGCAGTTAGTGTAAATGCATACACATGCTAGAATACCGTGTTTTCTGCCCACTAAGGTGGTTGTTAAAGGCTGTGATGCCAACTGCACGACCACAATAATACAACATGGAAGCAGTGTTTTCAGTCTTATTTTTACACATCTATGAGCATTTGGAACATTACATTAAGAGGTTAATTACTGATGTGATGTGTTCTCTTTCACTAGTCTGATCCATCCAGTGTTCCTCAGCTGGCCTGGCAGTTTGTTCCTGTTCAGAAGACGGTCAACCCAATCCTGGCTTTTTGCAAAGGAGATACAGTCCACTTCCTTCTGGTATCTACTCAGTCCCCTCTTAACTTCAAAATAGCAAAATACACACCGATTCAGAATGTTGTTAGTGGAAATAGATTTGGCTGTTCAATACGAATAATTGACCATTCGTTCCTTTTTTTTCATATAGACATTCAGGGTGACAGCGATGTTTACGTAATATAGTAAACAAGCAAAGTTAGCCCTTAGCTGTGAGCTGTAAATTTACCACTAATAAGCAGAAGGCAGAAGATAATGTTATCTCTGAGCCTGACCGGAGCCAGGTCTCGCTTTCTCCGGGCAGCTGCCACCGTCTCACTCATGGCCGGGCCACACCGCCAACCTGAGCAGCATGCATATGTCACGGAACCTCTTGCTTTTCATTTCGGCGCCCATGTTAACAGGTTAGACCAGCCACACAGCCTGCGTCTCACATGCGTCTGCGGTGCTGCTCATCTAGAGATTCGGCGTCTCGCCTACTTTTTCCACATGACACGTGGTTCTCAGCAAAAATACACAGTGACAATGATCTGCTGATAGTCATACTGACATAAAACCAGCAACAGTACGCCTTTCAGTCTCAGTTTCAATATTGTTATCTGTAGAATATGTCACAGACATGAAAACATTTGAAAAAAAAAACTCCCCAGTTACAATTGAGCACAACCCTCTTAACCCTTTTCTGTCTAAACTAAATATAAATAAAATGTATAATCAAATGAAGTGAAACATTCTTTTATTGATAGAAATTATCAAAGGCAAAAGCGGTGTGGCCCGGCCGTCAGACTCACCCTGGGTCCTGTACCGCAGCTGCCTGTACCCCAGAGAGCAGCGTGAAAGTGCTCACTCTGCAGCTACTTCTGGGGACCAAAATGTCCCTGCACTGCACACTGACTGACAAAAAACTAAACAAGAAACGACTGCTCGACTTGAATGATCTCAGCCAACTGAGGGGTCTCCGACTGTCTCCTACAGTCTTTCTTTTTTTCTTTTTTTTTTGTAATTTTTGTTTTTCTTCTGATTTTCCCACTATACTACTCTCTGAGCTTGGATATTGTTTTCAGCTGGGGATGAATATTATTATGAATAGAAATTACAATTATCACCATTTATTTTGTCAGTGTGCAGTAACTGCATGTTTTTGCAATGTTCATACATCACTAGATAAACCTTGCTTGATGATACACAGTATTGTTGTCCAATATTATTGAATTATTGTCTGGTCCAGGACTGGTTTTTAATGTAATGTTTCCCAGATGCCTGCATGCTAAACTGCTTCAACAGTGTATTCTAAGAGTAATGATCAGTGGGAACAACTGTTTGTAGTGTTTGAATGGTCTCCTCTGCACTACTGTTTGTTCAGGTAAAGAAGGAGGAGACAGGGACCATCCATGTCATCAAACAAAGACAACTCCACCTCAGCTGTGACATCATTAGCCTAAGTGTAAGTACCTAACCAAAACACTGGGCCAGTTCCAGTGCCCTTTGACGTGCGTTCCTGCTAAGTCCATGAGGGCTCAGGACTGTTCCGCTGTATAATCAATGTTTGAGGGCTCTTTATTTTGAGCCCTTTATTGACATTTTCTGTAAGTCTGCAACTTTACTTAAGGGAATAACCAACCACGCATAGCGTTATAATGTGTGTGTAATTGCGCATTGGAAAAATTAACAAAACATTGAAGGAGCCAGCAAGATGACATTTTCCTTTTAATTATAAACACATGTCACTAGCCAGCACAATGTGTGTGTACTTGTTTATCTTATTATGGCAAGATGATGACATCCAAATATGTTGATTTGGTCCAACAGAACTATTTTACTTGTGTATAGACAGGTAGCAAACAACAAACACTCTAGTTCATTATACTACATAATGTATTAAATATCAGCTACATCCTCTGGAACTGGACCACTCCAACAGAAAATTGCCTTGCTGGGCCAACAGTTGAGGAGAAGACCAAGCTAAACATCAAACCCCTCTGTGAGCTGAAAAGTTTAGGAAAAGCTTTGAAGTTTTGAAAGGAGAATGGAATGTGACAGCCCTCTTTCAGACAATAATTGTGAGCTCTTTTTAAACTGAGTTACAAGGGTAAGTGGAGATGTGTGAATGGCACTGCATGAGTGCATTCCCATTTATGAGTCAGAGTGATTAATAGTATACACACTTAGTTAGACAGAGCAAATTGAGCTGGAAAATGAGTCAGGTTTTTTTTGGCTGAAGCTTAGGCTATACCCTTGTGACACAGGGGTCCTGTCCACAGGAAGCAAAACCCTGTTGAAATGCTGCTTCAATGATATGCCCCACTTACAGCAATGTTTGGCCACTGAGGCAGCTCTCCCAGGCCCCGCCACTCCACAAGTAAAAGGGACTACAGCCCATGACCTTGTGCTAACAGAAAGCCCCGTCTCTGAGGCTGTGACATTCCTCGCCCCTGTGACAACAACAGGCCACGCACATGTGACAGGCCTCCCCCCTCTGCCCATGATGAGCTATGCCCACGAGACAAAGTCATGCCATGCTCCTGTGACAGCGACAGACCACACCCCTGGAACAGAGACAGGCCCTGCCTCCTGTGACAGCGACAGACCACACCCCTGGAACAGAGACAGGCCCTGCCTCCTGTGACAGCAACAAGTCCCACCCCCATGACAACAACAGCTCAATTTGCGAGGAAAGCTGCATGAGCAGCGTTAGATTAGGTATACATTTTTTTTCTTGTCCAATATCAGGTTGAGTTTGCCTCTGTTTTCTTTACCTTGATGCATACCAGAGAGGGTTTTCTATCACATGTGTGATCTCCTACATGGCTTATGTGTGAATAAAGACAAATATCTTTGTTTGCTGTAGTGCAAAGTGCTTGACTGGTTCTCCTCCTGTCTCTGTGTCTCTACAGTGGATTAACAGTCGTACACTGGTCCTGGTAGACAGCCATGAAAAACTGCAGGTTGTGGACCGGCCCAGTCAGGAGGTTTTGGAGACTCTGGACTTGGAGCAGGTGCAACTGGTCTATAACAGCCGACATTTCAAATCACTGGCCACTGGAGGGAATGTCTCCCAGGCTCTGGTGAGGGATTATCTGATTATCTGAAATATATATATATGTGTATGTATATGTATATATATATACATACATATATATATATACATACTACAGACTTTAAGTCTACTGTCAAAATAGATTTTCATTACCTCCGCAACAAAGCCATAATCTGTCCATTTCTCTCAGATACTGAAATTTTTATCCATGCATTTTTTCTAGTCCTTGGCAAGTTTGATTAGATCACACTAATCCTGATTTTCTTCACTGGCTGTCGTGCACACCAGGGCTGATTTCAGTGTACTTAGTCTGACCCCTAAAGTGTTAAATAGGCTAGCTCCTGGTTACCTCTCAAATCTTATTACAACATGTAAACCTGCATGTTTTCTACATTATCATGATTCTGGATCCAGCACGTGCCATGTGTAGGTTGGCTGCAATCATTCTTCCTCTTCATACTGGTTCCTCTTCATACTAGTGATCCCCTCCTAATGCAACTATGCTGGTAAAGATGGGCAGACAAAATTGAGTCCCATATCTGTTTAAAAATGCATTCTGAAGTTCAGCTGAAGCTAATATGAGGCTTTGTTAGTCTGAGTTAGCCAGTGATAATGCACTGTAATTCCATTTTGACTGGATCTCTTTGTATGTCTAACAGTGTGTCTGTGTTCCAGGCTTTAGTTGGAGAAAAGGCCTGCTACCAGTCAGTCTCGAGCTACGCAGGACAGATTGTCTATTTGGGCACCAAGGTACTGTGGCTTATGTGTGTATTTGTTCCATTTGTTGTCTGTGTGTGCACAACATGAGCTGCCATTTCTGTTTGTGGAGTTGTCTCTCTCTGGACATTGGTCAACAGTAGTTTTTGGTAACCACTTTGAAAAGAAAATGCTGACTATGTTACAGAAGGAAAAGCAGGTAAAACACTGAAAACCCCTGATAGTAATGTTTTACTGTGACTCGTCAGACGAGAAGACCATAATCAATTTAATCTCAATGCATCCAGTTCACAGATGTCTTCAGGATGTGTTTAGCCTAGCGTAACTCCAAGATCTGAAAGTTTTAAATTATGACTTCATTTAAATCACAGTTTTGTTGTTTTTATACTGTGGCAAAGTTCTTGTCTGGATTTTTGTGTCAGGACAATGTGTAGAAAGTGAAGATGTTTAAAGTCATGTCAAAAATGTTGAGCATTTTTAAATAGAATTTTGTACCCTAACCCTTTTGTGCACAAACAAAAACTACCAAACAACAACAAGAAGAAAATCTGTGGTAGCTGTAAGAGTATGATAAGGAATACAAAATAAAAGTAATAGTTATCATAACAACAATAACTAATAATTTAAAAAACAATAGTGAAAAGACGGGAATAGAAAAGAATAAAACAAAACAACAAAAATAGAGCAGTGACCATTTTTGTATGCAGCAGCACCCACTTTGGGAACCAGTTCTCTAGAGTGTTGATTTGAAACTCAGAAGGAGGATGGAGGGTGAGAGTGTTCCCGGCAGCACTGTGAGACGAGAGGTGAGAGATACATGGTCCCCAACAAATAGAAATTAATCTTTCTTGTCCTTTTTTTCAAGATGAAGGCAGTTCATTAAATCACACTTTTGTTTATATGGGAGGTTTCCAATTTTGGAGAATCAACTATCTTGACTGTTAAGAGTGGAGAATGACATGGCTTTAAAAAACTGGAGAGTTTTGTGTTGTTTGGTGAAAGGGTGTCAACAACTGGACAAGGGTTCATCACTGAGCCTGATGCTATAGTTAGGAGTGAAAGATTTCTAGAAAGAAAACAGCAAAGCCAAATCACATGCACCAATATGGCTGGTGCTTGCTTGCATTTGTCACAGACAGGGGTAATATCTGCTTTAATCTACGCCAATGTGACTTGACTCTGATAGAAGCAGACAACGCTCCTCCTCGTCTGCAGGAGGGATGCTCCGTACTTTGCCTTTGGAGTCAGTGAAGGGCTTGACTACTCTTCCCATAAGCCAAGAACTTCTAGGTGCTGTGTTGTCTACTATGAAAACCACATCATCTATTGCTAGATTCTTCCTTGTGAGGTTCCACTTCTATCTCTCTTTTAGCAATGGAAGGTACTCCCTGACTCACCTCTTCCAAAATAAATCAACCAAGTACTGCACCTGCTTCCACCTTCTTCTTGCGTATAAGTCCTCCTTTTGAAAGAGACCAGGTGGTAGGATGGGTTTACATTTCAGATGCAATAGGTGATTTGGTGTCAAGGTTTCGAGGTCATTAGGGTCAGAGACAGTTGTAATTGGACGATAATTTAGGATGGCTTCCACCTCGCATGGCTTCCACCTCGCATAATGCTGTATGTAGGAATTCATGATCCAAGGTCTGCTGCCTCATGACTGATGAAAATGGTCTTCACTTGGCAAAGTAGTCGCTCCCACACACCTCCATGGTGGGACGCAGAGGATCGGTTTGATTATCCACTTTATTCCCTTAGGCAGCAGGTTACTTTGGATTTTATGATGATCCAGTTTGCTTATGGCTTCCCTCTGAATCAATATAATTAGTTCTGTTGTCTGATCTGAGCTCTGCCACTTGACCTCCTCCAGATAAACCTGCAGATGGTACTTATGCAGGAATCTGTGTCAAGGCCATTTCCAGGTGGATGGCCCAACTGGTGAGATGTGAAGATGATGCCATAGCGTTTAACAGTGGAGCGGCCACGCTTCACCTTGATAGGCTCAAAGTGGTCACTGCCTACGTAAGTGAATGGTGGCAGGTCAGACACTACACACTGTAGGAAGGTCAGCCATCTTTTCTGCCAACAAAACACACACTGGTTGATGACTTTTCTCACAGCACCATTGGCATGAGGGATACAATATTTTTGCCTAAGCTTTGACATCATGTGGTTTCTCCCACTATGCCCTATCTGCTCGTGTATTTCCTTCAGAATGAGTGGGAAGAGGTAACTAAGAATGGCATTGTGTTTTTCATTTTCAGGCATAGCAGCCCTCCGTAACCTTCCTCCCACTCTTAATATCCCATCCTGCAAGGTTGGGTCCAGCTTAAAAATGGGGCTGTTTTTTTAACCCTTCCCTGCTTCTCCAAATCAGCAATGTCCTGTGGAAAATATTGACGCTGGCTGTACTGAATGATGGCATACTCAGCTTGCACCATGTCCTCCACTGACAGTATTTGCCCTTCCATGGATGCTGCATACATTTGCCCAGCTCCTTTCTTTGCTGGAATAGTTGCTGTAGCAGATATTTAGGGCCCGAACACAAAGTCGTGCAAGGACCCTATTGAAACTGAAGGAATTATCAGGGCCCGAGCACGAAGTCGTGCGAGGACTCTATTGTATCTGAAGGAATTATTATTATTATTATTATTATTATTTCAACAAATGAATTGCATTTTTGAGAGGCAAAACGTGCCTGAAAACTCATGAAATTTTGCACGTGTCAGAAGTGGTGAAAATTTAGATATTTTATGGGTCTTGCGCATGGGTGTGGACACAAACTTTTAACAAACTAGCCCCTGCGGCACGTTTCACCTAGATGTACGAAATTGGGTATGCATATGTATCATGTTGAGACTTAAAAAAAGCCTCTTGGAGCCCTACCCTAAACCCAACAGGAAGTCAGTTATTTTTAATAAACTCGTGTAATTTATGCCATTTGAGGGCTCTGTGCTTTGACAAACCTGTCCTAGAGATTTTATCGGATCGACTTCAAATTTGGCCAGTACAATCTAAAGACCTTTGTGATTAAAAGTTGTTAAAGGTTTTGTATTAAGTTGAACGGCGTGCCCGTGACATGGCATGGAATTTACGTGTTTCGCCATCAAACAGGAAGTGGTTTATAACTGGACTGTACATTGTCCAAGAGGCCCCAAACTTACCATGTTTCATGATGACCCCCCCGGCCTGAAGGCATCTATATGCTAATTTTCAGTCACAGTCATAGCGCCACCTACTGGCAGCAGGAAATGACACAACAACCTCAAATTTTGTCGGTAAAGCCTTAAGATGATGCTGTACAGTGAATTTTGTGAATTTTCACCGAAGGGCATGGCCATGGTGGCGTGGCGAATTTCGATGTTTCATCATGAACAATGAAACTGTTGTAACTCGGCTCCATATGATCAGATCTTTTCCATATTTCTCATGTTTGATGACATTCCTGGCCTAAAGACATCTAGGGGTGAAAATTGAATCAAAGTCATAGCGCCACCTAGTGACAACAGGAAGTTACAGGCCCTATACTTTTAATCATCTCTCCTAGCAGGTTAACCAGATCCACCTCAAATTTGGTCAGCAAAGTCTTAAGACATTGATGATGCTTCACTGTGAAGATTGTGAGTTTTCATCAAACGGTGTTACCGTGACAACGCATTGTTCGCCATAAACAGGAAGCAGTTTTTTGAGGGGCTAGGGATGCTTGAAAACTCACCAACCTTTGCACATGCGTCATCAGTGGCACAAATGTACATCTGATATGGGTATTGGAGATGGGTGTGGCAATATGGCTCAATAGTGCCTCCTACAAATTTTCAAAATCAAAGCCCCCCTCCTAAAATTTGATGTAAATTTATGAAAGTCGGGTGGCACATGCATCATGTCTAGACTTAAAAAAAAGCTTCTTGGAGCCATACCCTAAAATGCACAGGAAGTCAGTTATTTTGAATGCAATTTCAATTTTTAGTGAAATTTTTGCCATTTCCAGGCCTCGTACTTTGATGAACTCCTCCTAGAGAATTCATCAGATCCACTTTAAATTTGGGCTGTGCCATCTAAAGACCTTGGCCATGAAAAGTTGCATAAAGTTTTGTATTAAGTTGAACGGTGTGCCCGTGATGTGGCGTTGAACTTCGATGTCCTGTCATGAAACAGGAAGTTCTTGTAACTTGACTGTACATGATCCAATATGCTCCAAATTTCTCATGCTGGATAATATTACAGGTCTGATGACATCTATATGACAATATTCAGTTATAGTCATAGTCATAGCGCCACCTACTGGAAACAAGAAGTAAGCCTTGTGAGACAATCATCATTTGATTTACATGACAAAGCAGCAGAGGGAGGAGGACGGGAGAAAGGACTGACTCACATAAAAATTCAGATCTATGTCAACCGGTTGGTGTCCAGCAGGGCCAGAGTGGGACTCATTTTCAGCCAAGGAGTTTCATGCTTCAGACCAGCCCACTTCAGTTCACAACCCATTATGCTGGAGATATATAGTTATAGCTTTACTATGTAAATCTGCTACAGGGCACTATTGTTTACGACCTTATTATTCACAATTTGTATTTTTCTAAAACATATACATATATATGAAATATGAATATGAAAAAAATGTGTCTGCACTGCTGTCGGTTCTGTGTGTGTGTGTATGTGTGTGTGGGAGCTACACACACACACACACGCACGCACACACAATAGATAACAGCAAAACATGAGAGAGAACTCTCAGTACAATTTCTTTTCTTCTCATTCAACTGACACGCTGTGAAAAACACTTGGACGGTGCACCAAAGTTTTATAGTGTTAGGGAAAACCTGAGATGAAAGCTGAGATGAATGATCTATTTATAAAATGACTCTGTTTGCTGACCCCGTCACCAGCCCTCACGGCCCAACAACCAGCCTGGCCCTCCAGGAATCTTCCCATTTCTCCCGGTTAACCTCTCTGTGCCCGGCGTCCGGTCGTGAAGCAGTAGATGCTGCACACCCCGACGTGCACAGATGTGCGAGGGCCCGTTCATTGCTGCTTGCAGCTTTAATTTAACTTGAAATACCAAGATACAGCTTTCTTCAAGCTCCTCCACTGGGAGAAGTGTTCCATCCATGTGCCTGTAGGTGTTTGCATTTTCACCATAATGTGGTTTGCAATGGCTTTCTTGACCTCTGTGTCATCCAGTGCCATTTCAGGGATTACTACTACTTTTTGGTTTGGCCATTGCACCTTATCCTCCAAGAGGAATTCTGAGCCTATGATCCATCACTTTGAATGTAGAAAGCTGCCAGCATTCAGGCCTCTGGAAGCATCATCAGCAGGATTGAGCTTAGATAAAACATTTCTCCACTGTGATGGTCTTGTCTTATCTCTTATTGCTGAGACTCTGTTTTCTACAAAGGTGTTAAATCTTCTTGACTAGTTTGAAATGTAGCACAACACAGATGAACTGTCCGTCCAAAATATTGCGTCTTCAAGCTTAATTTGCAGCTTGCCTCTCAACATTCCATCCAACCTTGCAGCTAGAACAGCAGCTGACAACTCCAGTCTAGGGTTGGTGATCTGCTTGAGTGGAGTCACTCGTGCTTACCCATGACAAAGGCTACATGATGTTGATTGTTGGCATTTGTTTGCCGTAGGAAGGTCACGACTCCATATCCAGCTTCACTGGCATCGCTAAAATTATGTAGCTGCGTAGCTGTCCAGCAGGTTTTATACATCTAGGAATGTGGAACCCGGTCAGCTGATCTAACTCAGTGGACCAGTTTCAGGGATTTCCTCATCACAGCCACAGCCAAGCCTTCATAGCTCCTGCAGGATTTTTTTTCCTACCAGAATGAAGGGTGCAAGAAACCCTAGAGAAAGTTAAACAGAAGGTTTGCCTCTTCTGGTCATTGGTTGGGCTTTCATAGTTATCCTGAGTATCCTCTTGAACATCCCATTGGACTCCAAGTGCTTTGTCCACTGGTAGGGTTTCACTGTCCAGGTCGAGCTCCTTTACATCCTTAGCTCTCTCTTCTGTGAGCAATGAGGCTAGGACAGCACAACTGTTGACCCATTTAGTGAGTCTGAATCCTCCCTCTGCACAAGCAGCTCTCAGGTCCTTGACCAGAGTAATGGCTTCCTTTTAACAGATTTTAGAAGGTCATCCACATAAAAGTACTGTTTCACAAACTTCATCGTTGTATTTGTCTTTCTTATCCACCTGGCCTGCCAGCAGTTTAGGTGTTCAGTACAGGTCATACACAGTATAAATGCTTATCAAGTATTTATCCATGAAACACTTAAAATGCACTTTGAGAGTAGTTACAATATATGTCAAGTTGTTATAATTATAGTTCAAAATGTTCCACTAAATTAATAATGTAAAAAAACAGCACATAATGGACTCACTTATTACACTGTATGCAAAAAGTAACATTTATTAGTTGTATATTATAGGCAGGTTATTGCATAATCAGTTTCTATGCCATGCATCTCAGAAGACTGGCTTATTTTGTGAAATGCCAAAAATCAGGTTTTGGTATTTCTGCAAAAACGCTTGGATTGGCACTGTTATCAAACAGTTTGGAGTGATACTCAGTCCTAGACCTAAACATTTCACACATCAGGCCTTTGTGTAAGTTGCAGTTACATCATTGCAGGCTGTTATACCTGTAAACTTCTTTTAACTTCACACCCAGAATGTATTGTTGCCATTATCTTTCCCAGATAAATATAGGTATGTTTGTCTGCATTTGATAATGTCTAATCAGAAATATTTAATTTTATTTTTTGTCCATAAGTAACCTGTCACGAGACAAGCCCACATGCTAAGATTCTGTGTGAAAGTTGAAATTGTTTCTGGTTTGAGTCTGCGGTTGGGTTCTCAGTGATATTCTCTTGTCTTGCAGTCGGCTCACATTATGGCTCTAAGGAACTGGAGAGAGGTATGTATGATATTGTTTTAAGTATGAGTAAAGACTTGAGTCCACACAAATCACGTATTATGAAGAATGGTTTACAATTAGAAAATGATCCAGTGTTACATTAAGGTTACATAAGACTGATCTCACAGGATGGCCGTCTAGTCACAGTTTGCATAAAAAATCTACATCTAAAAACAGAAAACCTACAATATTATAGTTTTTAAGCTATGATGCTACACAGCAATATATTGACTATTTGCAAGAAATCCATTAATAGAAGATTTCAATAGAAGATAAGTTTCTCCTTGAGCTCCTTTGTACAGGAGATTATTTAGTTTGCATCAGCAGACCAACAACTGCTCGCTTTGCATTTGATCCATGTTGCTTCTTGTGTCTGTCTGTGTGTCCAGCGTATAGACTACCTGCTGAAGCAGGAGCATTTTGTTGAGGCTCTCTCTCTGGCCTGGTCCTTCCATGAGGGAACTGCGAAGGCTGTGGTTGGTGAGTATCACGCATATCGCACATCCAGTAGCCTGTAAACCAATCTGTTCATCACAGTCACACAGTAGGTGTTTTCCATCAAGTGTTTGGTTCCACTTCTGTTTACTGACATTGCTTTGTGTTGATGCGTTTGTGGTCCTTTGATCAAGGAATGTGATTATCTGGTCAGTCTCTGTTGTCTTACAAGAAGTACTTTATTACAGTACTGGCGCCAGGAAGCAGACTCCACACATCAGAGGCTGCATAGGGATGCAGGGAAAAATTACAATCATCCACCAAATCAATGATACGAGAAACTTTGTGACTCTCTTACCGCTACAGCTTCCACTGGCCTAGTTATACCCACACTGCCATGAGAAGAAGGTCATAAATAGGGACGTGTATGGCTCTTCTTAGCTATCTTATCTTCTTCTCACACACTGAAATTCAGCATATCTTAAGAAATTGAGACACCCCAAGGTCTTCTAATCTTTACGTCTGGACAGTTTGAACCTTCTCTCTTGTCAAAGGTTGCAATGCCCCTTTTGATTTATTCAACAGATGAATGAAGAGTGATTCAGTAATTTTCTACCACAGTTCCTCCCTTTTTGATTGTAAGATCAACACAACAAAATACAATTAACTACACCAATATGGCCTATGAGTTTCATCTCGTATAGCCCAACATTGACCATGTTCAGAGGAGCAGAGGAGGATTACCAAGTGGTAAAGATCCCCAAGAGAGATCATAGGTCATAGGCCAAACATCCCACCCTGGTAAGGGTAGAAATGGGTAAAAGACCTAATCTCTAAATCAGCGTCTAATTACGCTAACCATACAGTGCAATAAGGGAAAAACCTCTGGATGGCAGAAAGAGGAAAGCCCAAAATCCACTCAATATTTAACAAAATTACATAAGCATAAATCAACTCTCTACTCGAATGGATAAATACAATAATAAAACATGATTACAGCAATTAGCAAACATTTCATTTATTATTAATTAGCTGAATTTAAAGTATAAATGAAAGAAAATCTCTGTACTTTACAATGTCTGTAGCAGAATAGTATTTACAGTCCCACACCCATAAAATCATAAGGGAGGAACCAAATATATCACTGTAATGCCGCTAATAGTCCCTTGTTTTTATACGCTCACAAACGGAGCTGATGTCAGCATGCTCTCCTGGGTACCATGGATTCAACACTGCATGTGTACCTACCATAAGTTTTAGATTTTGAAGTAAAACTGCACTAGCACCAGTTCCTGGCTTTTCTTCCTTATCCACTGTTTTCCCCCACTTTTTCTTCTGATTTACCTATTTCCTCTCCTTTTACTCTCAGGTTTTTTTACTTTTCATTTGAGATATTGAACGTGTGACTGCAATAGCTGTAGTGGGTTCTGGTTTGCAGAGCACTACAGCATGTTCTACAAGTGTTCAGTACGAAATCAGTATGATTTACAGGTTGTTTTGGATACAAGCCAGGAATTTGTCTTTCCTCAATCTGAAACTACTCAGAATTTATTCCTCCATAAATTAACAGTTGTATATATTTAGCTATGCTCAGATGAGCCCAATAATGTAACATAGCAGAGGCTTCTTTTTTAATCTGGCCTGGATACTTTGTCTTTATTAGCTCTATTTTGGAAGTTTTAATCTGCAGGGCATTTGGATCCAGAGGAAGTGTTTTAGCACTAACATTGGCGCTGATTTCTGATCACAAAGCTTCAATCTTGCGCCTGTCTTTCACCTTAGACTATCAGGAAAGGAAAGAGTACTAGATTATTTTACTCAAGTAAAAGTAAAATTACTGGTGTAAAAATGCACTTAGATAAAAGTAAGTCATTTAAAATGTACTGATTTAAACATTACTGCGTTACATTTTTAAAAAGGGGGTGTATGTGATGATGATAATGTTATATGCTAAAACTATTAAATTTAAAATCTACTGTGACGCCCTTCCCACTGTCTTGGAGGCTGTCCTGGCCAACCTCAGCAGTCAGTTGGTTGACATGGGAAGCTCGTCAAGCTCAGCTGGGCCCTTAGGCTATAAAAGTTGGCTCATGTGTTCACTCTGTCGCTCATATCTATATAGCACTTTTCTTAACAAGGTTACAAGGTGCTTCTGTTAGGTTTTGCGTAGTCTGGAACCCAAAAGCAGAAATTGGACAAAGACTGGCAACAGTTAATGAAGTTGAGCCGAGGGTCCAAGATGAAGGACCGAGGAACCCAGGACCTCTCTTCCGGGCCATATCCCTCCCAGTATACTAAATACTGGTAACCTCTGCCACGACGGTGGACATCCAGGAGCTGTTGAACCGAGTAAGCCGGAAAATCATCACTGACCCAGGCGGGTGGAGGGGGGTGGGAAGGAGGGCAGAGAGGGCTGGAAGAGACTGGTTTTAACTGCAAAACATTGGATGGAGGGTGGATTCTCATAGCATTAGATCATTTTACGTCTTGGGTTGGGTTGATGATCCGTTCCACAACTTATGGACTATGGATATTTTTGGATGAAAGCCAAACTTTCTGACCTGGTTGGTATTCTGCTGCTGGGTTCCGGTGGCGGTCAGCAATGCACCGGTTGAGGTCAGTAGAGCAGAGCGGGTGTCTCTCCAAACCTTACAACAGCGGCGAAGATACATTTGGACCAAGGGAACATCTAGTTCACTTTCCTGGGAGGGAAACAGAGGTGGCTGATAACCCAAAGAAGACTCAAAAGGGGACAAACCTGGGGCAGCGCTGTAACTTATGGAGCAGGAGGAGTTATGGGCGTATTCTATACAGGCAAGCTGAGAGCTCCAGGTTGAATGGTTGGTGTCAGTCACGCACCGACGGACGATGTCCAGTAGGATACCATGGTCAGCTGTTTCATGGGCTGTGGGGAGTTTGGGAAGAGTCACAAAGTGAACTGTTTTAGAGAATCGGTCAACGATGGTGAGTATGACTGTATTACCTTGCGATAGAGGTAGACCAGGGGAGACTTGGAACCGGAAGTACACATAACAGACCAGCAGGTCTGGACGATAAGAGGACCTCCCTTGGGCACAAACACTGCAGGCTGAGATGGGGGCACGGGTATCTTCCTCCATGGTGGGCCACCAAAAATTATGTTTGCAGAGGGGCAGAGTGTGGCTCATTCCAGGATGACAGGCAAAACTGGAAGAGTGCAGCCACTGGAGAACCTGTGAACAAACTAAATCAGGGACTAATTGGAGGTTAGGTGGACTGTTACCTGGGTCAGGTTGTGTTTGTTGAGCCTCTCTCACTTTGGACTCAATCTCCCAGAAAACTGCTGCCACCACACAGGAAGAAGGAAGGATGGTGTCTGGGCTGGAGGGAGAATCTTCAGTGACATGCTGGCAGGAGAGAGCATCTGGTTTAATATTTCTGGAACCGGGTTGGTAAGTGAGAGTGAAATTGAACCGACCAAAAAACAAGGCCCAGCATGCTTGACAGTAATTAAGATGTTTGGCTGTTGGAATATAGGCCAGGTTTTTATGGTCGGTCCACACAACAAATGCTAGCTTGGCTCCCTCCAGCAGTGTCTCCACTCCTCTAACACCAGTTAACAGCTAGCAGCTCCCTATTGCCAACATCATAATTGCATTCAGCTGGAGAGAGGCGGCAAAAGAAGAAGCCGCATGGATGAAGCTTTTGGTCTGGATTTGAGTGCTGGGAGACAACAGACCCTACTCCGGTGTCAGCAGCATCTACCTCAACGATAAACTCACAAGAGGGGTCAGGTTGGACCAGGATAGGGACAGAGGTGAAGAGCCTCTTTAACTCAGAGAAGGCTACTTCTGCCTTTGGGGACCAGTAAACGGAATGGAGGAGTAAGTGAGTCTGGTAAGCGGCACTGCTATCCTACTGTTGTCCATAATAAAATGGCGGTAAAAATTAGTAAAGCCCAAAAAGGCACTAGAGGTGAAGCCAGAGGGACATATTGGCTGGGCTGCACTGCAGAGGCTGGCGGAGTGAGTTGGGAAGTTAACATGGCAACTTGATTAGTTAACTGAGTGATGTGATTAACATAGCTTGGTTGCTGTCAGAAAGGGCCCGGATGATCTGTTCATGTTGTCTGAGGAAAATTCCTTGGCTAAAGACTGCTTTCTGTATGGTGGCTGTTTCCTGGTCCAAGTCCGCTGGGTCCATGCTGGCCAGATCGTTCTGTTAAGTATCTCTTTATCAAACTGAACGATCTGAAGAAGACTGGAGTAAAGAGCCGGGGTAATACATGACAGGAGCTTGATGAGAGGATGGGTGCAGCTGTGCAGGTAGATTGGCAGCAGGAGTGAGATGAGGCGCACAGACAGACAGACAGACACACACACACACACACACACACACACACACACACACACAGAGAACAAACGGGAACAGGCAGGTAAGGAAATTATCTAAACTGCTGGAGTTGGAAAGGAACATAAACCTGTGTGTCATCTGCATAACAGTGATGGGAAACACCATGGTTCTGGATGATCTGGCTAAATTGAAGCATATATATTGAGAACAATAGAGGACCAAGAATAGAACCTTTTCAGATCTTTTTCTCTGTTGCTGATTTTAACTGTGGTGTCCCACCATTTGCTATAGAAAAGGTTCTATTGGATAGGTATGAATATAGCAGTTGTGGGGCAGTTCCCTTAAGACCAATCCTTTTCTAGACGGTGCAGGAGGATGGCGTAATCAATAGTGTCTAACGTGGCGCTCAAATCTAAAAGCATACAGTTTTTTTTATTTTTTTATTTAATTTATATAGCGCCATATCATAACAAAGTTATCTCAGGGCATTTTTTCGTATAGAGCAGGTCTAGACTCACTCTTTATATTTACAGAGACCCAACAGTTCCCACCACGAGCAAGCACTAGGCGACAGTGGCAAGGAAAAACTCCCTTTTAACAGGTAGAAACCTTGAGCAGAACCAGGCTCTGGGTGGACGGTCATCTGCCTCGACCGGTTGGGTTGACGGGGGAGGGGGGGAGCTGGAGAGAGAGAGCAGGAGGAAAGAGAACATACAGCAGCACAGTACAGTTCCACATAGAGATGTAAAGTAATAGTTGTGGTAATGGTATTGATGTTAATATTAATAGCAATAATACTAAGAGCAATATTATAATAGTAATACTAATAATAAGAACAAAAGCAGTATGAGGACAGATAAGTCACCTCTATCAGCTATTAAAAGTAGGGCATTAGAGGCCTTGAATTAAGATTGGTCAAATTATTATTCAAATTATCACAAACCATTTGACACCCAGTGAACATGGGGTTTTTGGTGTATGTAGGTTTGGGGCCCAGGAGCAGTTCCCAACCTTGGCCAGTTGGTTATCCAGCCTTGTTCATAAAGACAGTATTACAAAAGAGATTATCAAGATAGTTGTGCAGCTGATGACATCTGACAGCCACTATTCCATTCAATGTTTCTTAAATTTTGAAAACTTCACCTGTTTGTATTCTGTTTACAAACTCTCCACTATGATAGGATAATTGTTTCAGGAGAAGAAAAAAATAATTCCCCTTTCATAAATGAAGCCCACTTTAGATCTTCTGAAGTTTCAAATCTTGAAACTTTGAACTAGAAGAGGTCAGTGAAACAAAGCTTTTTCGGCTTGGATTTAAGTGACACGTTAAACCTCTCACTTGACAGACATGGTGGTGGTCAAAGTATTGGAAAAGACAGAATATTTAACAATTATTCATTCAGCTTATGATTTACGTTTACTTAGAAGAGCCATTTTACAGAACATCCAGTTTGATTGGTTCCTTTATTCTTTTTTTGAGTCACTTGTATAGGATTCACTGTTACTGAATACACATTGAATGTAATCAGTGCATGTTTTTCATGAAATTTCAATATGTGCTTCAGCTTGCGATTGATTTTGAATAGCAAATTATAAATATAAGAATCAGTTGTTTGACAGATACGAGAATAATGCGTGACTTGTGTTTATTCCAGGCCTGTTTGGAGATCCAGTGAAAAGGAAGGGAGTGGTAGGTGACAAGGTAAGAACAGAAAACCATTGCATTCTACAGTGTACTCCGACATTCTTGTGCTTATTTTTGAATTTGTACCATTCTCTGTGTGTGCAGATGGTAGAGATCCTATTTCAGTTTGCAGAGCATGCTTTGAAGAAGTGTCCAGAACAAGGCAAGATCCAAGTGATGGAGCAACATTTCCACGTAAGCTAACACACCTTAAAGAACACACCTTACAGTGTCCAGTTGGCCACAGAGTCAGCCTAGTGATGGAATACTAACAATTGTGCAAATATAGTGTTCAATACGGAACTAGAATCACGACATGGTCAGGGCATAGCATAAAGACTGAAAGCAGGGGAAACAGCTAGCTTAACTCTGTCCAGTTCAAAAATGCACCTACCAACACCTCTAAAGTTCACTAATCATACTCACATCACATTCACACTTTGACACACGGTTACATACACAAATTAATGCACTCAAAACTTTAAAACCACCATAACCAAATAAAACATGCACACAGTTTTTTTTTTCTCACATAACATATACACTGAAGATTAGTTGCACTAAACATAAAAGGGAACCAGTCCTCATGGTGAAACGTGGATTCTTTTCATAGACATTAAACTGGCTACCTACAGAAGGGGCATGTCTGCAGAAGTGTGTAACAACTTAAGAGCTTTAATTATGCCAAAATAGTACTAAGATTATATGCAAACTGACTGCCATATGTTGGTAAACATACACACATACATATAACATTCACGTAGAAACTCCATTCAAACTGTAAAACTTCACGATACTTTCTCATATTAATTCAACTTTTTCATATCTTTCATACTTTTTACACAAAGACAGTTCAAAGCCCCACTCCAGCCAGTGTAACCTTCTGTTTTTTGGTTAGCGTTCTTTCTCAAACAGAGAATGGGGGTGTGGTTAATAGTCAGACGTAATCCATTACCATGGCAACCAGATTGTTGTTCCGGTGTACATGTCAAGGTCAACAACTTTAGTCTATGGTCAACATAATTAGCATAAATAGCAATAGCATGGATATTAGTATGGATAGTGATAGCGGTCACTCTAACATAAGTTATGAGGTGGAGGATTTTTCTCCACCTTCCTCACCTGAAAACGAAGACCGCAATGAGACGGTGGTCATCAGACCATATAGACAATTGCTCGCATTTTGGGAGACACTGCCAGTGCTATGGCTTCTCATATTATCATAACCTAACCTGTCCACTTACTACAGCATTAGCTATGGGGTGGGGGTGGGGGGTTCGTTTCGTTTTGTTTTGTTCACCTGCGACTAGCGAGCCGACTCATGAACGACCCCAGCTATATAATATTGAATATTATAGATCCGAGGCGAAGCTGAAAGGAGGGAGGGATCGATCCATCTGCTACTTCAGCACCATGGGCAGCGCCACGGATTTATCAATACATGTCAGTAACAGAGATATGTGATATCAGACGATGGCTTAACTTTTGTAAATTTACTCCTCAGTGGCTACAATTTCGCATAGCCTCCAAATCTTGGCAGGATAAAAAATTATCAAAAATATCAATATTGTAGGGATGACGGTGGGTGTTTACATTACATACTTACATATGAGATTTTTGATTAACAATATTTCTAATCTTAAAACACCCGCGTTGGCCAAGACTGAAAGCCCTCTCACCAAACCTTCTTTCTCCATCCTCAGGCTGTTGCCCACTTCATTGCTCTGAAGGATGTAAAACATAAGCATTACACATTGATGCACATACAGTGCAGTATTCAGAACTTTGTCAAAATATGAAGTTAAAGTAGAAAAAATCATTTTGACTAGTCATATTTTGAATTAAGATATTACATGGAAATAAATATTACAGCAGTATTTGTTATCCAGTAAAAAAGTGAGATTTTATCAAGGGTCTGAAAACGTATATGAAAGCACTGTATATAATGTATATACTAAGTGTGCACAGTGATTTATCAAGGTGATAAAATGTTATGGAATCAAGACTTTATCATAGTAAATGCGTAAGTTTATATGTGCAAATGTTTCCTGAGATTTATAAATGCGTAACCAGTTTTTCACATGTATTGAGATTTGAAAATGTTGTCTGCAGAGATTTGTAGGTGTGCATTCAGACTTGCAGATATGTAATTGGTAGCTCATGTTTCAGTTAACTTGACGTCCCAAAGCAATTTGCAAATCAGCATTGAGCTATTTGTTAATTTTGCCCATGGCTGTGTTCAGAATCACATACTAACGCACTATTCATACTAAATATGATGTCAAATTGAGTAGTGGGTTCCAACTGCATAGTATGTGGATTTTGTGTACGCGAGAAATACCCGGATGTGTACTAGATTAACAAGAATTTCTGAGTATGCGGTGTGAGCTTACTGGACATACTCAACTGCCCCAAGATATATTGTGTCTCTTAGCTCAGACTGGTAATGTTGTGATCGACACAGTCGTGTGATGCAGTCTTGTCATGTCTTGCTTGAGTATACTTCAGTGTGAACAGTCTGCTTGTAATGGCATACTTAATCGTTCATTTAGTACAGAGTACATACTGATTGAGTATGTAGTAGCCAGTACGTTAGTATGCGATTTCGAACACAACCCATGTTTTGATTTGTACTGAAATTTGACTATCCACTACCAGGAGGGGGCGTCAATGGCTTGGCTTGAGCTCTCAGGGCTGAGCCACCTGAAAAAAACAAGCAGAGTAGTTATAAGAGAAGCCACACACTTGTGGCACGATTTTTATTCATTAAAAATTGACACAAAGTTTTGATACAGCATATATGTTGTCTTCATCAGAGTAGCTGCGACCTATGATTGTGCAGCTGCCCTTCCCACTTGGCCTTTTGCTTGGTAAGGGATATGATCTCATTGCTCCCTTTGCAAAACTGATTACACATCTACAAAACTCTATATACCTAATTGATGACATTTTTGTCAATTTTTGACTAATCATCTCTCTTATTCATATATCTGATTTAGGCACTATCACAAATATAACTATTTATTTATTAAGTTTTATTTTCCCAGGGTAGGCTTGCTGAGTATTATTTTGAGTAATATTTTCAGCTGTGCCCCTCTACACACACTAATATGCATGACATGGAAGGAGCACCCAGAGGAAACACATGAACACAGGAAGAACATGCACACTCCACACAGAAATTTATTATATTATTTGTCCAACATCACTGGAATCATACATATCTACTAAAAAGTGAACCACGACTGTGTGACTAGTCCAGCAGAGTCTGGAGCTGTCCCTGGCCCTTCACACTGTACCCTCATTATCCCTACCCTTAGTTCTCCGTGTTGGGAATAGGTGTGCAGAAACACCCGAGTCTTGTGTCACTGGGGGGCCTGTCTGGCACCCTATCGCTTCTGTCCCGAGAACCTATCCAAATAATGTACAATATGTGATGAGATGTGATGTCATATTATTCAGACAATCAGCTACCGTTAGAATGGCTGATATTCCGTAAACACCGACAGATAAGACACAGTGGTGTGGGCGAAGACACGTCTTTATGTTATGAAACAATGAAATAACCAGCCGTCTACTAACGTTAGTTCACTAGTGTGAATAAATCATTAAAAACATTTCACAGTGCACAACTCACAGTTTCATCAATGCTGGTGGTTGGGACAACATCGCTCCTCAACTTCAGCCTTCTGATACCCCATTTCCACTGCCATTGCATTGGTGAAACAGTGTAGTAAAATGCGTGTTGCAGATGAAAATGCGGTGCGTTGGCTGCCGTCTGTCCTCCAGCCCAAGGAAGCCCAACCACTGATTGTAGACGGCCCAAAGCTTGTTTGCTGGTGGGATTTTGTGTAATCCACTGCGTTGATTGCACCCATTCACCGCACACACAAATGCCATTGTGAACTAAGGTGGACAAAACTAAAAAATAAAATGAAGACCCTCCGTTAGCTAATGCAGTAAGTTAGGCTAGCTAACTACACCTAACTAAGTTAGCTAACTAACTAGAAAGACAAGCTGACAGACTGACCAACCGACAGACAGATAAACAAACAGACACACCTACACAGAGAGATATAACTAAGTCTATAATGCTACAACTGTGGTAAAATACAAAATAAGTTGACTAGTTAGCTCACAACGATGTTTATCGGTTTGCCGCTCAGACGCAAAGAGGCCGGACAGTGTGCCTGCGCAAGCTTGGAGGATGACGTATGACCTGTAGCTTCGACTATAGTCATACGTCATAGTTCCATTTTAGCAACAGCTTAAATTTTTTAAACTTCAGCACAAAATTAAGTTATTTGTCAGAAAATATTTGGCAAACAATGTAGTTCATCAACATTGTCAAGAAAGAAAAATATATGAAATATCATAAAAATGTCAAAATACACTGGAGTGGGGCTTTAAGTTTCATGCAATTTTCAGACAAAATGTTCAGAGCCAGAATGGTGACATCATCGTTAGAGTGGAGATGATACAGATATAAAATACTAGGTGCAACGTTTAACAGTAGTATGGCCTTATTTGCAGATAATTAAACATTATATTTGGCATCAAATAATTTTATTGATTTAAACATAATCCTAGCTGGGATCGGCTCCAACCCCCTGTAACCCTCTAAGGAATAAGCAGTATAGATAATGAATGGATGAACATAATCCATGAGAGAGAACCTTAGTTTACAACTGGGTAAATTCAGAACATATTAGGCTTATCTAGGCTAAGATGCATTTTTATACACTGGCCTTTTTGGCCCACTAATTTGTAAATCTGATGTCATGTCCCTTGTTGTTTATTGTTGTCATTGGTATGTTTCTTTTTGTGTTTTTACTTTTTATTTTATATTTTAAAGTTCTAGCATCTTGGTCCTATCTTTTTGTACAGCACTTTGATCAGCTTAAGCTGTGTGAAAATGTGCTCTAGAAATAAACTTTACTTACTTACTTACATATTAGTATTAACTGTGTAAAAGTCAAAATGTATTATTTTTAGTGAAAAAAATGCACATATGAAAAAACATGAATTGTGTCTCACTATTCAGGTTACAATGCTTTAAACTAAACTCTTGGGTATTACCCTTGATGAGAAAATGTCTTGGTCTACATTTGATTGCAGTGTGTATGCTCCACTCTCTCAATTCTATTGGCTTTATTGGCATGATATTTGACATGGGTTGCCAAGCACAATTACAATTATCAAAGAAATGAAATTAACGAAAATAATGTGAATAACAATTAGTTAATAGAATAAAATTGATTAAATGAAAAAAAAAGGAGATGGTGGCAGGAAGTAGACTATAAGTACAATTGTATTTATAAATGTCTGGTTGTCAGTGACATATTTAGCAGCCAACACTGCACATTCTTTCTTTTCACAGAATGAGGGGTAATTTTTCCCTTTCTGTCAGACTTTGGAATTCAGGGTAACTTTTTTCAAATTTTGGAAAGAATTACTCTCTAATGTTTCTGTTTGGGCATTGTGTTAGAACGTGTAATTCTGTCTTTACAGCTCCCTCATCACAGTGATAGCACAGCCTGTTTTCTCTGCGCAGCCAGGTATGCCTGTGTCTGCCCTTCTCTACTGCCAGACTACGGTCACTCAGTCAGTACAATGTCAATGTCTTTCTCAGGTTGTTATTAGTTACTGCGGCTAGGTAGTCTGTTTAGGGCCAAATATCTTTCTAGTTTGTGTTGGGATTTTGCTTTTTCTATAGTTATAATTTGGTTAGGTCCAGTCTTCTGAGTGGTAGTGTAACTGCCCCGAAGCTGACTGGGGTTTATGATGTCACAAGGTGAAAGGTCAGCCAGCCTCTGGACCAGTTGGCTGATTGGACTCTTTATGTTCTTTTTATGTTCAACCCCTGGCAGGCAAGGGCTTTATAATGGTAACAGGCAGGGTTGCTCTTTTTAATATGGCTCCAAAATGTTATCTTTTTTGAATACTTAGAAGTAAAGGATATTTGCCTAGTTTGGTTTTTCTTTGTATGGCTGATCGGTGTACATTCTGTTAACCAAAGTTCCAAATTGATATGTTAGTATGGTTTGATTTGTGAGACTGACTGATTTATTAATTAACTGGCTATCAATTTCCCTTCTTTAAGGGTGGTGCCCCGGGTGAATTTAATGAAAGTTAAATTCTATTATTTAATGTAAACATTGTTTACTTCTGATAGCCTGAAGTGAGTGTAATCATTCCACTTCATCTTTTTGTACCAATTAATGTGTTAACACTATATAATTTTCCTCTTTGAGGTTATTAATTATTGTTACATATTTTGGTATCCATAAAGCCATATAACCCCTACATTTATGGTGCCCCGGCAGGAGGCGTAGTACTATCAACACCAACATTTTTGATTCCACTCTTAGACTAGCCAAAAGTCTGTACATTCAACACTGGAGGAGTCCTCTGCTACAGGAGTAGACATCAAGCTGTACTTACAAATTGTGGTGAGAATTGATTTATTTATCAAATTTTAGCTAAAGCATTTTGAGAGATTTGTGTTATTGGTAACCCTCATAGTGTTGCATTAAGAGATTGCTATTTCTGCTAGTGAGTCAAGGGAATCTACTCTGCAGAAATTGTAATTCCGGTTCACCATAGCCAACCACATTGCTTAGGCCATATTCAGACAGAATCAGGTGCTACGGCGAAAACGCTGGTTTTCCCATTCATTTGAACTGGGGTACTGCATTCAGGCTCCGGCGGTGGGGGCCTAAGGGGGTTCTGCAAAAATATAATATATAACAGAATTCACTTTTGGAGAAAGGCAACCTGACGTCACGCTGTGGAAGCCTGGCTGGCGATCAGATCAGACCGGCAGACGCCCAGGTGAAGAAGAACTTTGTGTACCATGTAGCATTGTAGCATTAGCTGTTTACCTTAATATTCTGCTGTTTACTGAGTAACTGTGAAGATGGAAGAGAGACTGATCGATCTGCGCCATAATGACTGTACATCAGCTGTTCAACCCTGCCACAAGGGAGTACAAAGACCTTAATCGCCGTGCAGTGGCTTGGCTTGTATTGGTCTTCAAGCTGGGATTGCTGGTTAGTATGAAAGACACCACCGCATAACCCTGCGGCGAATCGCCGCAACGCCTGATTCTGTCTGAAATCAGCCTTAGTTGTACTAGTCTTCGTGTTTAATCTCACCCTCCATTCCAGACACAACAATGGACAACCCCTGTGTAGAGCAGTTTATTTCTTCCCTAGCACAGAGCCTAAAACCTGGCTACCCTGAGCTCATCAGCAGTTTGAATTTCAGTGAGTGCAGGAAAGAAATAGATTCACTACTCAATGACGGGTATGATGCGCAGACAGCATCCAAAGGCCCATTGTTAACATGTTTGCTTCTGAACTTCGACAAGCAAACCAGCCTTGCCTCTCAGAGCAAAGAAGCCCTAGAAAAGGAGATAGCATCCCTTAGAGCGCAAAATGCATGTCTCCTCCATGAAGTTCAGACAGCTAATAAGAAAGCCATGCGCTACTTAAGGCCAGTTTGCGACAAGATGAAACTGTTTTAGAATGTCGCAAGGAAAAGTAGAAGCGGTGTGAACTGGCCCATCTCAGCTCGACTCAAGCCGGCTTATGGCATCGCCTCCGACTCAGCTTGTCAAATCAACAGCGGCTGGTTTTAGAATGTAAGGCACGTCACCTGTTTCAACAGCCAATCAGCAATTACAAACACTCAGGTTGTTATAGCTTTCTCATCAATTAAGTATAGCCTACTTTATTTATTACACTGATTATTAATACAGTAATGAAATAATGTACTAAATGACTAATGGAAGAACAAGAGCAAGAAAAATAGAGTAGCCTGCAGTTGTTATGGCAGAGTCAGGAGGATACTTTTAATTTTGTTTAATTGTTGAATCTGCCCTCTTTTCTCTTGTAAAACAGTCAGTCATGTAACTTTTATCTATGGGCTGTAGCTAACCTGTCGCCAAGAAGCACAGCGTTAACACCAGCCGTTCCCTTGGTGAAATGCTGTCTCAATAGTTAGTGTTTTCTCTGCTGATTAGAGGTGACACCAACTCCTCTAAATGACGTAACTGCTCTGGGAATAGACGGGAGAAAGTGACAAAAGAGGGGAGATCTCCTGTCTCAAGTTCACAGCATACATTTGCCCCCTGAGTATTCAGCACCCCTGGACAGCTCCAAATTCTCGACCCTCTCATTTTTTTATGTTTTCGCCGTTTCATCAATACTAAAAATTCTACTGTAGCAAGTAACTCACTATCACTATCATCATTCATATTTTAAGATGCTACAAATTATATCCAGCTGCAAAAAATGCCTGAAAAGCCAGCAGTTACAACAGAAATACAAAGAGTCGTTGCTACGGAAACGATACGCCGTCTCATCTAGTTGCTTTGGTGTAAACTGGCAGGTTTCAGAACTGGCGCGTTGCAAGTAGTTGCAAGTTTCAGCTCGTCTCGTCACAAAGCTTTGGTTTGAACTGGCCTTTAGAAGACCTGCACTCAGCAGAGTTGGATCTCTGCGCACACAAGAAGGAATTGTTGGGGCTTAGATCAGAACATCTTGCCCCACCACATTTGTTCAGCCAATGTGATTCCGGTTACTCCGATTCACACTCCTCCCTTAATCACAGGTTAACTCCCTCTCCACTCAGAAGATGGGAACAGTTCCCAACCGACCCTAAGTCCATGGGAATGAAGTCAGCTCCTCAACCTCCATTGAAAGACAGAGCTAACAGCTACCTGACTTCCCATCTCTCTGGAACCGACAGTGAGGAGATAGTTTATCCTCTAGAAGATATTCTACCTTGATTTCTTCTCCGCCACTGATGCACAACACCTTCACCCATGCTCATCCCTCCGAAGGGGGGACTAGAACACTCTAGGACTGGTCAGCCTCTGCCTCTTAACCAGAGAGAACTGTAGCATGTGATGCACATGTCCGAAGTAGTACTAGCTTAGTCTCTCCTTTACCAGAAGGACCTCACAGTGTCCCCGCCTTAAAGTGCTTGAGTTAATAGCTAAGGACGTTGAACATTTTGACCCAGACAACTGTGATCACAACATCAAAGATTACTTTAAGGAGCTAGACCACAATCTAATTGACATCACCCATGCAACCCAAAGGGAGCTGTCCATAAGTTTTACAGTCACAACCTCCCAGTGTCAGAGATGACTACAAAGAGCTTCGTCAAGCACTAATAGAAGCTGCTGACGAGACCAGAGCAATGGTTGCAGCCCTCCAAATTAAACATTCCCGTAGTGAGCATCCCAGAGATTACTACAAATGTTTGAGGCATGTGTACTTCCAGGCAAGAATGCTTAGAAGAAAATGCCACCTTCAAGTCCTTGTTCTTTCAGAACCTCCATCCATGTGTCAAGGTAATCCCTCAGTGCATGAGATAAGGAAGATGACACAGATGGCTTGGGAAACTGTTGTCACCTCCAAAGCAAGGGGGAAAACAACTGAGCCTGCCAGCCCAAACGCTGCAGTGTCACACACATCTACTGCCTCAAAAGATCACCCTCACAACAGACCAAAGGGGGGTGACAAAATGCTGCATCGGGACACTGAGAGCAACCGCCATGTCCACCATCTGTGTTGTGATAGGCATTCACACAATAGAAGCAGTAGAAGGCCATACTCAGAAATTCTAGCCCAGCAGTATGACCAGCCAATGGATGGATCAGATGATGACCACAGCATCTCTGACCACAGTTCAGAACATGGTCATAATCCCTCAGACAGTGAAAGCGTCTCTGAATCCCTCTCTGGCTACCCACAGCATTGCAGCCCTGAACAGCAATTTAAGAAAAACTTAAAGCACAAGAGCTCCAGAGTTCGCTTTTCAAGGTCATAGCCATAGACTGTATATAAAGAGGGACGGCATGACAGCTCCCCAAAAGTGAAGCCAAAACACCTCGATCGCCCCCCTGGTGGCTGGCTGCAGTATAGGTCATAAATCCCGCCCCTTCCATGTTAGTGGATGGGACATGGGCCAAACTGAAAAGTCCACGTCAAATAAATTTTTCCCAAAGATGGTTTCTGTCATTTTAGGTAGTTTTTATCACGCTGATGTGTGTTCAAGTGTTCATTTTTCTGATAAGTTTGGTTTTAATTAGTTATTTGATGCTATAAAAAGGGGGTGAGACGTCATGATTGACAACTGTGAGCGTGTTCGCGATTGGTTCAGGCGTGTGTATAGGTGGGAACTCGATACCGATCACTACTGCGCAGATACTGGCTCCAAATGACGTCACCAGCGCAAGATGGCAGCTCCCGTATCCGGTATATTTTGGCAGTATGAGGAAGTGGAGACCATCTTTATATACAGTCTATGGTCATAGTTAACAACACAGTCCACCCCTGTACTGACAGTAAGATAGATGTTAACTCAGAGTACCTTACGTCTTGCAGTACATAGATAAACTTGAATGTGTCAGCAACAGCAGCAAACTCAGTAGTAGTAGTCAGACATCCTACTATTAGTTGAGAAATGTGTAAATTCTGATTGAACTCAAACACCAATGTCCAACTTTGTAACTGTACACTTGGACCAACTCCTTGGTAGTATTTTGTCAATAAGATCACTATTGCAAAATACTAGCTTGGGACATTCCATTATGACCGTGAGTGTAATCACTCCACTTCATCTTTTTGTACCAATTAATGTGTTAACACTATAATTTTGGTGCCTCTATTAGGTTATTAATTGTTACACATTTTGGTATTCATAAAGCCATATAACCCCTACATTATTATCATTTCTCAGAGCCTGGTATTTGGGACATGGTGAGGAAGTGTAGTTGATTCTAGTCTCTGTAATAGAATGTGATGGTCAATGGTATTGAATGCGGCACTAAGATCTAACAAGACAGGTACAGAGACAAGTCCTTTGTCGGATGCAATTAGAAGGTCATTTGTAACTTTCACCAGTTCTGAAAGTCACACAACTGATTGGCAACTGCTTTCTCAAGGATCTTAGAGAGAAAGGGAGGGTTAGATATAAGTGTATAATTTGACAAAACCCCTGGATCAAGAGTGGGCTTTTTAAAGAGGTTTAATTACAGCTACTTTAAATGACTGTGGCACATAGCCTTTTAATAAAGACAGATTGATCATATCTAGTAAAGAAGTGCTAAGGGTAAAACTTCTTTAAGCAGCCTAGTTGGGATGGGGTCTAAGAGACACGTTGATGGCTTAGATGAAGAAATCATTGAAGTGAACTGATTAAGGTTGATGGGAGAAAAGCAGTCTAACTGTATATCAGGTTTTACTAAGATTCCTGTGTTTGGAGATAAGTCCATACTGGCTGAGGGCAGGAGATGCTGAATTTTGTCTCTAATAGTTAGAATTTTATCATTAAAGAAGCTCATGAAGTCGTTACTACTGAGGTCTATGGGAATACATGGCCCAACAGAGCTGTGACTCTCTGTCAGCCTGGCTACAGTGCTGAACAGAAACCTGGGGTTGTTCTTATTTTCCTCTA
>VMKM01003649.1:0-31843 GCA_008360985.2 Macquaria ambigua | reverse complement strand
TTTTTGATTTTTAGAACCAACCTTTATTTTTCACTATGATCACTGTGAAAAATCATGACATATTACAGAAACAGAGAAAAAATTCACAGTGTCAAGAATTACACCAACTCATGTCCAAAGACTAAGTTTCCCTCTGAGACAGAGCAGAGCACCCCCTCATAACCCCACATCTGCTGGAAGCTCTGCAGGTCCTGAACAGCTCTGTAAAAACTAAACTCTAACAACAGTCTTGATTTCACCATGTTGAGAAAAACAGGAACCACATCAATGTTCGAGCCTTCTTCCACCTTCCTCCTGCGACTCAGATACACCGCCAGCTTTGCCTGTCCTAACACAAAGTTCAGAATCTGGCATTTCTCTTTGTGTCGACGAGTGTATTTAAAACCACAAATAAAAACCTGTTTCATAAAAACTTCCCCACATCTGTTAAAAATGGTGCTTAACAAGACAAACAGAGCTGAGAGACGAGTACACTCAGAGAAACAGTGAAACACTGTCTCTCTCTGATCACAGAAAGGACATCTGTCCTCCACAGCAGCATTAATTACAGAAACAAAAGAGTTCACGGCCACAATGCCGTGCAGGATCCTCCACTGTAGATCTGCATGTTTCTTTGACAGAGGAGGTTTATACAAAGACCTCCATGCTGGCTTGACATCAGGGCCTAAGTCCAGGTAAGTCAGAGACAGAGAGAGAGAGAGAGACAGAGAGAGAGAGACAGACAGAGAGAGAGAGACGGAGAGAGAGAGAGACAGAGAGAGAGAGACAGGGAGAGAGAGAGAGACGGAGAGAGAGAGAGACAGAGAGAGAGACAGGGAGAGAGACAGAGAGAGAGAGAGAGACAGAGAGAGAGAGACAGAGACAGAGAGAGAGAGAGAGAGACAGACAGAGAGAGAGAGACGGAGAGAGAGACAGAGAGAGAGAGACAGAGAGAGAGAGAGACAGAGAGAGAGAGACAGGGAGAGAGAGAGAGAGAGAGAGAGACAGAGACAAAGAAACAGCCTCCTCGCTTGAGTGGAGCAGTGAGTGAGCGGGCGAACGAGGTAGCAGATAATGGGGGAGGGGAGAGAGAGAGAGTTTTCTGTTTTCCATCGCAGACGCCTGCAGGAAACACACACACGCTGCGTTCACACAAACACACACACATGAAACCAGAGAAATGTGTAAATGCAGCGATGTGCACACACACACATCTGCTGAATTATTCATAAGCATGGACACACACACACACAGATGTTTTGCACACACACACACTCTTTCTCTGTGAGCAGGATTAACATATACAGCACATAATGAAGCTGTGTGTGTGTGTGTAACCCTACACACACACACACAGGTCATATTAAGTGCCTCTAATCGTCAAACTGCAGCATTTATTGTTTTTTGAGCGTGACATCGTTACCTTGGATACCTGGCCACGCCCCCCTGCCGGTGTAACGGTGCGTTCAGGTGCGACACTGTTTATCGTGAGTTCATGAGAAGGAATATTGTAAAAGCTCGCAGTTGTGACGGTTGGAGCGCAAAGTTTGTCTCGAACTGCAGTTTCAGTAAAAAGCCAGTGAACGTCACAAACACACGTTTAACGCGTTCATGAATTCTTCAGAGAGAAATTAAACTCTGACGTTTCAACTCCGAATCAACAACATCTGAAAAGGGAACTTTCTTCCGTAGAAACACGAGTTAAACTTCAGTTTTACAGTGAACGTCAGAATATATTAATGTTACTGAGTAACATCGATGCAGCTCATTCTTTTCTCAGCTGAACGCCTGGTACTCCACCTGTCACATTAACACACGTTCTTCTCTTTGTGTGAATCATGTACAGCTCTTTATACTACAGCAGGGAGACTCAACTCACGGCCCGTGGGCCTCATGCGGCCCGCCGACTATTTTCTACTTCACAATGAAAACAAACTGATTTTTTCTTTATTCTAATTAATAAATGTTCAATAATGTTGCATATCAGCGATCTGTTCAGTACACCTGACCTGAAGACGTTTGCCCTCAGGGCTGTCTGCCTGGCAGCAACACCTGAGGGCAAACTTCTCCCAGGTGCCTGCGAGGTCGACAATGAAAACATGAATTTGCCTTTATTTCGCCGCCTCACACCAAACCTCTGTGTTTAATTTGCCGTATTGACAGCTGCTGTGTGCAGGCTGCTAACAGCTTCAGAGCAGCGATCCCCAGATATCTGATCAATATTATTAATGTCTGGTTATTGACTGGCCTCCTGTCAGAGCAGGCTGAGCTTCCCTGACCCACACAACATACACTGCACACGTCTTTATTTCCTTTGTGCAGTTCTTCACTGTTATTCACAACGACACCACAAACTCCTCGTCTGTGAAACTCACTGATTCAGATTCAGGAGTTAATGTGAAGTACGTCAGAGACGCACGCACACACACACACACACACACACACACAGTTTTATTCCACTCGTGAAGAAGAGAGACGAAGAGGAGGAGAAGTGATGACAGCGGAGAGACGAGGACGTTTCATCAGCAGCAGAAGACACACTTCCTGAACGCACCGCCGCCGCCTTCACAATAAAAGCTTCAGTACAGATGAGCCTCGTGAGCACTGAAGAGGATTTTATTAATGCCAGCACACTGTTTTATTTTTGTTTTTAAAACTGCAGTATAAATAAATATTATTAAAATTATTATTATTAATAATATTATTATAAAGTGTGTGCTTTGGGATTGTTTGATTTATTATCATTACTATTATTTAAGTATTTATTTTCTGTCCCTCTTGAAAAGGAGACGGTGCGTCTCACAGGGTTCATCATCCTCAAATTAAATTTGAAATAAAATAAAATATTATTATTATTATTATTATAAGAGTTAAAAGATTGTGACCAAATACATAAGAAAAATGTTCAGATAAACAGAGAAGATAAATAATTAAAAGTATATCAAATAAAAACATAAACACGATATAAATATGAGTAATCTTCTGGTTTTACCTCTCGGGTCGTCCCTCCTCATAAACGCAGGGTCACACCAGCCTCCGTTGACCTCTGACCTCCCCCTGACAGCTGGGACGTCCATCCTGAACTTCCTGTCGACCTCGGCTGACCTCTGGCCGGAGGGCAGCCATTGGCTGAGGTCCCCGGGGAGGCGGGGCTTGTTGAGTCGAAGGCCGTTCAGCTCGATGCAGACCTTCAGCTTCTTCACGTCCTCCAGGGTCGAGTCTGCGAAGGAAAGCAGCCAATCAACGATCAAATGACTGCTTCCCTACATCAGCGAGGACGTTATAAAGTAAAACGTATAATAATCTGAACGGGAACAGGCGAGAAACTCGTACCGCTGGTTAACTTCCTGTGGTGGTTTCCCGTCCGGTCATCCTCCTCCTCCTCTTCCTCCCTCTCCTCCTCCCTGCCTCTCTTCAGCCGGCTGCTGATGATGCTGCTCTGGTGGAAAGGCTCCAGGCTGAAGATGCGCCTCCGGTTTATCGCTGCGCTGAGATTCGCACCTCCGAGTGCCGGTGTGGAAGCCGGTCTGGAGGCGTTTCCCTGGAACAGGCCTCTGGCTGTGGACAGAAACCTTTGCTGCTGTGGCTGAGAGACTGAACTCCTCTCCTCCTCCTTCTTCTTCTCCTCCTGCAGACCTCCTCCTTCACCTGCCTTCTTCTTCTGTTCCTCCGCTGAGCCGTCATCCCTCTCTCGGAGGACAGGGAGGCCGTCGGAGCGGCGGCTCGGCGGCAGCACGGGGAGGCGGCTGTGAGGGCCGGATGGATGGAAACCTACAGGAACAAAGACAAAAACAGTGAGGGACGGTTAGACCCAAGTTAACTGACCAAGATCATCGAACAGCTGAAACAAAACCAACAGCAGACTCAGTCCAGCTCAGCTCCAACCATCTAAAATAACTCACACAGGTGATCCTACTTATTTTACGATTTTTCTATTTGTTCTTGTTCTTTGTGTTCCGATCACAACATCACATCTCTTTCAAATTAAGCTTTTTTGACATAAAAACAATTAAACGCTCTGGTGGCACATTTTTATCTAAAGCCAATGCAAAGATGCAAGTGGGCATGAATTTGTCCTGGGTGGTGTGAAGAAAGTTTAAAATGTTTTAATTTGTATTTAAACCCGAGGTCTTATCACTCCACGACTCCACAGTCTGAACACTGGCTGCCTGGTGGAGGACTTACCGCCAACTCACATGGTGAAATTTAATTATCGTCTGACTGAGTTTTGAGTTTTGTCATTAATTAACTTCCATACTTCAGCACTAAATTTAAACTGATGACAAAATCATGATTTTGACTCGTTTTAAACTTGTGACAAGAAAACAGAGCTGAGTTTGTGTTTGTGTGTCTGAATGTGCACACACACACACACACACACACAGAGAAAGTACACAAAAAATGAAAGAGACAAAGAAAGCGAATGAATTAAAGCGAGTGAGATCAACCTAAAAAAAACAAGTGTGTGTGTTTTAACATTGTGTGTGTGTGTGTGTGTGTGTGTGTACGCACGTCATCCTGCAGAGCTCTCCGGAAACCCTCTTACCTCTCGGTGCCTCAGCGGCGGCTGCAGAGGGAGTTCTTCCTCCTCCTCCTCCTCCTCGCCTCCCCTCACCGTGCTGGCAGCGCTCCCACCCTCCTCCTCCTCCTCCCTCTTTCTTCCCCCCCTCCTCCTCCTCCTCCTCTTCCTCTTCTCTTTCTTCTTCCCTCCCTCCGTCTCCCTGTTGGACGTCTGCCAGCTCCGTCTCCCCCGCCGCCACCGCCACTGCTGCAGCTGTCATCCCTTCTTCCTCTTCTTCTTCATCTTCTTCTTCTCCTCTTCCTCCCTCTTTCTCCTTCAGCTCCAGCTCGGAGAAACGCAGCATTGCTCGCTGAGAAAAAAAGGAAAAATACAACAACATCAGTGAGAACAAAGCTCTTCAACTCCTTTCAGTGCTGCACATCGACCGACTTCTTAACGTCGACCGACTTCTTAACGTCGACTGACTTTTCAATTATTTGCTGCACTTTCACTTTAACCAACATGTCAAGAAGATAGAAGAACCAACACTTCAGCTCCTTTCATTGCTTGAACTTTAACTGGCTTTTCGAGTCTCTTCAGCACTTTCACTTCTTCCAGAGCTTTAATTTTATCTGCCACTTCAACTGTTGTCAGTGTTTCAACTTCATCTATTATTCCCATGCAGATATCTTTTAAGACATTAAAGATGTGTTTAATGTTTAGGTGTTATGTTGAGATGTCTCACTCTTAAAGTGAAACGAGGACCTTCTGTCTGATCTTTAACTGAACCTCCGTCCACCTCAGAGACACTGAATATCCGGGATGTTCCTCCTACACTCGGATGAACCAAACCAAACCTCGTAACCACTGGTAACCACTAGTAACCGTTGGTAACCGCTCCCCGTGCGCCGCCTGACAGGCCAGGATTTCTCGCTCACCTCACTCTGCCCTGACCACAAACCCATTTTAAAAATTAATGGCCCGTGAAACGAGCTACAAATCCATCCAACGCCGCCGCCCGGAGCCGGCAGCACCCAAGGGCGTAGGAGCAAAATGTGAGTTAATTTGAGCGGTAACCCCGCTCCACCACCACCACCACCCTCCTCCTTCAGGAGCCACGACTGACCGAGCCAACAGCCTTCCAGAGGGAATAACCGGTCTGACAGGGAGACGCTTCAGTTGATATTTTCAAAGTGATAAAGCAAATGAAAATCTGCTGTCTCACAAACAAACATGAAACATTACTTTGTCTCCTGATCATCTGTCAGATTTGACTCTTTCTGTCCGGAAACAAATGTGAAACAAAACATAATCAGTTCTCACTCATTTCACACAACGTTTTAAACCTCCTACAGCCGGTGCACTGTGGATGTGGTTACTGGTTCCAGTACACTAGTTGATAAAAGCATAAAAAGTGGTTTCAGTTCCAAAATCTGTCTGAAAATTTGCAGTTTGATGGGAGCAGCTGTGGCTTTGGATCATTTTTCATCTGGAGATTTCAACTCTTGAGATAAATAACATTTGTTATCACAAATTAATTAGTGATTCTCAAGATGTTTTTATTCTGGTCCTGTTTATGTCTTATGACCGTTTGTCATCACCACTTAAGTTTCTTTCAGCGCTTGTTTCTACTTTCACTGTTTAAGAAGTGCAACTTTAACTCCCAGCAGCTGACACACTTCAGTTTCCTTCACTGCTTAAATTTTCACGCTTCAGAGGTCAAGATATCCTGACTTTTTGTCACTTGTATGGGCCAAACTCCCAAAATACTGGATCCTTTCCCATAATGCATCTCAAAGCGTCTTAAGTTACATTATGATTTTCATGTTTTCTCAGAGGAGACAAACATTGTTTACAGCTCACAGTTTTGGATCTGGTGTTTGATTCGTGTTCACTGTCACTCAGCAGAAAACTGAAGGAATCATTTTGGTCCAGTTCTTACCACAAAGAGGAGCGAGGAGCTGTTTGATGGGAAATGTAGTTTATTATTCATTTATTCTTGCTTCAACACTCCATCAGGAAATCAACACAAGCCAAACTGCACACTTTGTGTGTGGTTAAAGTAGTCAAGGCTAATCTGGGCTCCAAGGAGGAGGAAAAAAAGGAGGAGGAAGAGGAAGATTTCATTAAAAGTACCACTTTCCTTCCTCCTCCATCTGCCGAGGGAAAGGAGAGGAGGATAAAGAGGGAGGGGAGGATGGAGAGATTAAATTTGAGTTGAAGGGGGGATCTCAAGGGGACGAGGAGGTGAAGAGAAAGAATGAAAAAGAGGAATAACAAGAAGCAAGAGCAAGCGACGAATAGACAAAAATAGAGCAAAAAAACTGACGTTGAGACTCAGATGAAAGGAAAAGAGAAAAAGAAGAGACTTGAGACAAACATATAAAGACAGCAAAAAGTTTTCCTCTCCGCCTCCATTTTCTTCATTTTTTGGGTAAAACCAGCAGGATATCAGCTGCCTGGAGCCACAAACATACAGCCGGTGTGTTATCCTAACTCGACCTCAGCACAACCCAAAACATTTGTAGGCGGGAAAAGAAAAAAGAGGAGGAGGCAGTTCTCCTCAAAACACCTCCTCATACCTGATCATCTTTTACTACATCTACCAGATTCAAACACCTTGACAAAGCCTCCAAACACATCCTCCTACCACATCCTACGGCCACAATACGCCAACTAAATCTGTAGCTTTAATAAATAGCTTTAAAATATTGTAAGATTGTAATATCAATGACAAGTACTTAATGAAAACACTTCCTCAAGGGCATGGCAAAACAGCTCAGGAACATTTTTCAATGGATCTAACATTATTTTGTACATTTCATACCATCAGTCAGTGTTTCCCTGCATGACTCTAAATTTATACATTTAATTTGCAATTTGTGGGGTTGAAGAAAGTGGGATTCCCTGGTTAAAATTGTTTTTCCTTTGGTAAAACACAGAATTGTACAGTAGAATTAGACCACAATGAAGGGTAGGCCTGTTTCCTCTCAGTGAGCGTGAGTTCAATTGCCTTAATGAACATTAAGCAGAAAAATCAATATCAGAAAACAAACCCAAACAGGCAGCAGTGGTGCAATGATTAAACTCCAGACCACCAGTGAAAATTAGATTTGCCCCCTCCGTCTCACCAGACTACACTGTTTCATTGACTAATGAAGGGATGAAGAAAAAAACTGGAATCTTACCTGGAGTGCTCTCTGCTCTCTGCTCAGCTTGCTGGAGTCGGCGTAAAGCTCTGTGGTTACGCATTTAAACCGGTCGCCCACGTAGCCGGTTGAGTTGGCAATGCGTTTGGTGAGGCCGGAGCGCCGGCTCTTGCTGCAGCCGGGGTCCTCATCATCGTCTGCCAGGGGGTCCATGCTGTCCAGGTTGTCTTTCTTCCCATCTCCACAGCTTGCAGTGGTGAGGCCAGAGTTTGGTGGCTCTCTCATGGGCTCTGTCTCATTGGAGAAAAGGCCTTCACATTTTAGCTGTTTGTTAACTGGCGGTTCTGGAGTCAGATCTGCAGGCATCAAGTTAAAGCCTCCATTGATAGGATTGCCAGGTAAAAGGTGCCGACAGGTTGGGCCCCGAGGAAAATCATTTCCATACGTGGGGACCCTGGGATTGTTATTTACACAGGTCTGGTTATTTCCAGAAGACTGGCCTTTAGAGATGTTATTTCCACAGTTTGGACAACTAAAACAGTTCTTTCTGCATGCAGGAGCCCTGGGATTGATGTTTCCGCAAACTGGGCGCACAGCATTGCGGTATTCACAATTTGTAAATCTGGGATTGATGCTCCTGCTGTTTGGAGTCACAGGGTTTCCATTTCCATGAGTTGGACTGCTGAAAATTCTGGGTTCAGAAGTCGGGGCTCTCAGAGCCAGATTTCTGCAACATGGGCCCACAAATTTACTGTTGACAAAATTTGGATTGTTTACATCTCCACTGTTACATGTGGGACTTCTTGGGTTGAGGTTAACACACAGTGGGGCCCTGCTGTTCATAACTCCTCCAACTGGAAACCTAGGATTAAAACTCTTGCATGCTGGGACCTGGGGACTGAAATCTCTACATGCCGGTCCCTTACTGCTGCAAACTGGACTGTCTGAATGACCTTTGCCCCCATAAGCTGGACTCTTCGGGCTGGTGACTGTACACACTGCTCCTATGATGTTGTTAGAATTGTTACAGTCACTAGAAGAATTTTCTTTGCTAAAAGGACCCAATGACTTGCCATTTCTGGAAGGGCTTTTCTCGGGGTTAACTGAGGCTGAGGCCTCTGACTTAGCTTCGTTACTAGCGCTCTTCCCATCAACACCGTTATTCCTACCACTAGTCACACCCTCTATCATGTCCTCAGCACCACCAGAGGCTCCAGTTTTACATTTTCTAGAAAATTGCTGTGGAGAAGTTCGGGCACAGTGCATCGTCTGCTCCTCTGGGATGTCTGGAAATGGACTAAGTGGCTCCTCCTCTTCCGGGATCTCTTCTGGGATGTCTTCACTAGGAAAAGTAGGTGAAGAAGAGTTGTGATGAGGGGGTTGTGGTTGGGAAGAGTGGGGTATTAAGCCTTGTCTCTGCTCTGCAGCCTGGCTGGGAGGGAGGGCTTTTGGAGGCCACTGCTCTCTTTCTTGGATGTGGTTACAGCCACTGCTGCCATGCTTGGAGGAATCTTCTCTTATGGTAGATAGAGAGCAGTGCTTGTTGGTGGACAAATCATCATCTGCCTCATCACGCACCAGGTCAATACAAACTACATCATCTCTGGCAGAAGTGAGACTTTTTCCTGAAGCCTTCATGGTTTGGTTTGTGGACTTGTCTCTCTCATTATCACTCTTTTGGGAGCTGTCAGCATCCAGCTTTTCCTGGTTACTGTATGGTTCTACATTCCAGGTTTTATCCTGGGTCTCAAGACGGTCAAGACCTGGGTGGGAGGAAACAGGTGAAGGGGCCATCCCCCGGGAATTCTGGTATGTCATGAAGTCACCTTGGTTTGGATGTACTCCATATTGAAGGCCATGTTTTGGTGCAATGCGAGGTGGGTAAAAGCTGCTGCTGCCAAGCAAGACTGGGTGGGGATAGATGGGCCCTTTGCCTGGTATGGTCATGCGTTGCAAGGACATATTCTCAGCAACTGCGTATGGGATGTAGCGGTTAGTGTAACCTAAGCCAGGAGGGAGGTAGGAGTCACCATAGATTTGACTGGAGGAGTTTCCATTTTCCACACGAGACTGCTGTTGCTGCTGTGGAAGAGGTTGGTTCTCTTGAGTCTCTGGCTTAGCAAGAGTTATGCTCTGTTTTCCAGGGCATGTACGAGTTTCTCCTTTACTGTTTGGATGGACTTTCTCCAAATCAGTAGGGGGGACTTGTGGCCTTTCAACTTTGGACATTGGGGAAGGAGATGATGCAGAGGGTCTTCCCCCTGAGGCAGGGCTGGCAATACTGGTTACCTCAACTGTCATGGAGCCAGGTGAGCTTTGAGGCTGTGGATGATGAGGAATATTGTCTACACTCTTGTTTTTCATAATTTGGGAGCCTCTGTTGTGGTCAGAGCTGACAGCTGGGGAAGGACCCGGAACAACCCAAGGTGAGGGCACAGTGCTGATTATTTCAGGACGATCTGGGGTCTTTACTGACGTGCTAACAGGTGGGGGTAGACCCTCCTTTAGGTGCTGGTCCTGACTGCCTAGCAGCCCATAATGAGATGGTGGTAAATACCTCAACTTGGCCAGGGCCTCTAATTTGGATGGGAATCCATCTGAGAATCCTTCCAACTCTTTGGCAGACAGATCCAGTGGTTTTTCCCCAGGGTTTTTGGCAGGCTTTTGAGGTACAGCTCTGTCCAATGATGTCTTTGCAGGTGATGTGCACTTCTCTGCACTACAGCGGTCTGAGCTGGCATCTTTGGTTTTGTTGCTGCCTGAGTGCATGGGAGAGCGGTGCTCAGAGCTCAGGCTGCCCATGTAAAAGGGGTGAGACACTGAAAGTGAGGTTGAGGATGAGGAGGTGCTTCTGTAAAGCGACTTCTGGAGGTCTGTAGTGGTGTTGCTGAGGGGTTGGGGTGGGGGAACTGAGCATGGAGGACGGGTGACTGGAGGTGACTCTAAGGCAGCAGTGCTAGCTGAACTGTTAGGTGCACCACTACTTCCACCACTGCTGCTGCTAAGAGTGTTCTTGGTGGAAGTGGGCTGACTGGACTTTGCGCCACTACTACTGCTGCCATGTTGTCGCTCAGTATGGTGAACAGCTTGAGGCTGGGGCTCCTGGTGGATCTGTGAACTGGTGCTGAAGGCAGAGTGTTCCTGATGTACCTGAGAACCAAGTCCCTGTAAGGCCTTGTTCTGGCAGTTGGGCAGGGGTGAAAGGTGAGCAGGAGCTGGAGTGGCTGTAGGGATCCTGATTGGAGGGCCCAGTGGGGAGATATGGGCCGGGGCATAATGAGGCAGGTAGAAAAGTCTGTCTTCCCCAGGTGTACTGCTTCCTGCACCAGCGGCACACAGAGATTGGTATGCCAGCTGCTGATGAATGAAGGGCGATGGCTGGGACAGGAAGGAGGCCTTATATGCCATGTCCAGGAAGGGGTACATTGTTGCATCAACATAAGGGCTCATCCAGGGCAATCTCAGGAAGCTGCTGGCACCATTCAGGCCCAGTTCTGATTGCTTGTCATTGGGTAGAATGCGACGGTCCAGCCCCAGGGCATCACCTCCTGGGACAATCAGGGGTTTCTGAAACCCTGGTGGTGGGCTTTTATAAAGTCCAACATATCCATTTGTGGATTTCTGGCCATCCAACAGGGTTACATCTGGTTTGTACAGGAGATCATAGCCAAGCGGGAGAGAAGTGCCAGCCTCCTGGGGCTTTTCAGCAGGGAGAGGATGGATGCCGGGATAGAAAATTCCTCCGTGGGGGCGGTAGTTTTCCCCCACCAGAGCGTTGCGGTCGATGCTGAGGGCAGCGAGTGGGTTCATCCTGTAAGATGCACTGGCATCCACCTGCAACATGGAGAGGAGAGTCAAAGTAAGTAATGACCAGACTGGGTGATAAAACAGATACAATGACTGAACTGCATTCTTATGTAGGATATAGTTCTGAACTGAAGTCACCCTTCATTTTGAATGCTTGGTATTTGTTTTATGCTTTTTAAAAACATAGCAACTTGATTGCAACTAGCCTGAACACCTTAGCAACCACTTAAGGCAAGGTACACTTTGTTTGATGGACATCCATTTCGGTTTTGGTACAGAAACACGAAAGGTTTTGTGTTCTCACTGGATTTACAGGTGTTTCTTTGTGATGCAACTCTAATCATAGTCTACACCTATCCAGTGTGTCCCCCATCAACTCTCCTAAAAATCTAGAGCTGCAACTATTTATTATTAGGCTATTATTATTATTACATGGATATATTTTTATTGTCAAATAATCTGCCAATTACTTTTTGGGTTTAATCATGTGATCAACAAAATGCCTGAAGGAATTAAAGAATGTCCATGTCCATGATGACGGCTTCAAATTGCTTGTTTTGTCCAAACAACAGTCCAACACCACAACGATATTCAGTTTACTATCATAGAAGACTGATAAAACCAGCACATATTCACATTTGAGATTCTGGAACCACAGAATTTGTCATTTTTTATTTCTAAAACATTATTTAAACAATAAATTTATCAAAATAAATTCAATCAGTCAATTAATCAACTGAATGTGTCTGTTTATGTTGGTTAAGTGTTAAGTCTTTGTAGGTTTCGGTAATCGTAAGGTGGTGTTCCCGGCTTAGCAACCACCTAGCAATGCACTTAAAACCATGTAGTCAAAACTACCACTTAATCAGCGACAGTCTTTCCCATTCAGGTATTGATATTTGCTCGATCACCAAACAAAACTCTGAGGGTAAAAAATTATAAAATCCCGAATGATTTACTGGAGTTCAATGATTATAAAAAATTGCTCTGGGATGATTTAGTCCTGTTGACAGAAATTACTCTCTTATTGGGAATTTACTTTAGCTGTACACATGTACAACTCAACGTCCAACACTGTCAGCTGGATATTAAATGGGTCTGCAGTATCGATTTAATCTGAACGATTCTCCCTTTAGTACAGTAAAAACTCTGAAAAAAAACGTTAAGTGGCACATGGTTAAATTCACCCTTCAAGGACAACAGGAATGAAGGGAGGAAAAAGGATTTTGTCCATTTAGAGAATCTCCTCTACAGGACATGAAGCCTGTGATTTCATGTTTCCTTTCATGGAGAAAAATAAGAGCAGCCATTTTTATTTTTTTGTATTCCTGGATGACATACGACGCCCGGAGCTACTCTTTCACTCTCCCTCGACAGATCCAGGAAACAGACAGAGAGAAAAAGAAGGGAGGCGAGGGTGAGAGAGAACAGAGGGAGGAAAAGAAAAGAGGAAATATGAGATAAACAAAGAGAGAGCGAGAGACAAAGGGAAAGCATGGCAGTAATAGATAGTCAGGGAGAGCAATAGTGAAGAAAAAAAACAGCCTAATTGAATATCCTGTCCACGGCGTCGTGAACCATCTCTGATTGGCTATCAGCTGCAGGGCCATTAGGAAATTATCCAGACAGCTGGGTGGCCGCCTGAGAAGTGGAGGAAGCAGAGAGATCCTTCACTCGCTCGGTTTCTCAGGGCACCAAAAAAAAAAAGAAAATGAAAGAGATGGAAAAGTGTGGCTGGAGGAAAATGAATCTCTGAATTAGAGGAATTAATGGAAAAGCAGCGACGAACAGTTTCTGTAAGTACACGTAACCCAGAAATGATTTTTAATTATTTATGATTTTTCAATAGTTTTCCTGTGGTAAGTTGAGCTTTTTCTACAAATAAAGGAAAAGGTGATGAATACAGATCAGTTACCACAACCGGTGTGATGTGACGTTACATTACGTGGCTTGAGATTCTGGGGCGCGACATTTCGTGATGTTCCATGGTGTGCTTTTTCGTGACTTGACACGGCGTGAAGTTCGATGTGGCGTGACGCAACGTATTGTGAAATTGGAAATTTAATTTTGTTCTTGACGGGACATTTTGTGATGCGTGTCATGACAGTGACATTCTGTGACATGAAATTTCATGATGCAACATGTCGTGACATTTAGTGATGCGACATAAACGTAAATAAAATTGACTTTCATGTCAGTTTAATTAAGAATCGTTTTATCGTGATGCCTCAGTAGCCTAATGGTAACGCTCTCTGTACGCTGTGACTGTCAAATAAAGGCAAAACACCAAAAAAATTCTATTTTTTAAGAATATTTTTACACTTTCAGAGAAAGATTCAGTATCATGTCAGCCAGACAAGCTCAGGTTTTAAGCTAAAAATAGTTTTTGATTTGAATCAAATAATAAACAAGATAAAGGTACAGCTTAATACAGATACAACCTCTAACACTTTCCTTTTAGCATGGAGTGATTTTAGTTTTGGGCTGGTGTGTGGTGACATCAACACTAGAGAAAAATAAAGTTGACCTTTAACCTCACCATGCTGTGAGCCTGCGGTCCTCTGGTTTCTGCCTCAGACGGGATCTGCCTCGAGAACGCTGCTCAGTCCGCCATGTCTGCAGACAAAAACCACATGAGAGGAGGAAGTTTTCAATACACACACGGACTGAAACCAACAGGTTTCTGTGGAGGAACAGAGGTCTCACTCTGTAACAGAAACAGTTTCCAGAGACATTTTCACTACATTTCTTTACATTTGTGTGAAATTCTCTTTTAAACCAGATCAGGGAGGTTTCCTTGAGAACAGACGCAACGTATCCTCGAGTTTTAAGTCTTCTTCAGTTAGCCAGCTCTTCACACTCCTCTTTGAACCATCGTTTTTATGCCAGCAATCTCCTTTTGTTGCACAAACTGGTGTCCACACTAAAACACAACTAGTGTTTTCCAAAATATGTGAGACCTATACAAACTGGGATGTCGGGCGACATTGAGAAGATATGCCGTCTATGAAGAATGGGTGGGCGGACTCAAAGATCTGGACCCAGGCAACCCCAATTGCCAACTCCAAGTCGGACCAGAATATCCAAGTCCGCATTACAGAGTACAGTACAGAGGCAGGCTTGTTCTAAAGTTCTTAAATGTGACTTCTTTAGACTTTGAGAATAACATGGGCTTGAATGCCTACTGTCTAATTATTATTATTATTAACTAAAACGCCTCACCGGTGCTCCTCTGTACAGTCATCATATCAAACTAACCCGGGACAGGTGGGCTGGGGGACCAGACGCATCGGCCAGTGATGGAAAACAATCAAATAATTGGAGTCTTTGGAAAACGTTTCATGTATTTGGAGGTTTGGTTTCAGAGCCTTCTTACACTTCATTTTCTGCACCTTTAACTTATGAATTACAACTGTTTCAATTATGCTCACATTTTGTGAGTTTGAGGAAGGAAAATAATGATGAATGGTTCTATTTTCTAGATGCAACACAAGCAGAACAAGATGAAATAGTAAAACAGTTTTTGGATGTTAAAATTCTAAAGAAAGTCAATGGGGTTTGGTGTGTGGAAAACAAAACACACAGCTCTCCGTCTGCAGCGGCGTTACGAGGCTCGACATCAGTGTGTGTGTGTGTGTGTGTGTGTGTGTGTGTGTGTGTGTGTTTTATCACCCAGCCGGAGGACTGATAAGGCACGTCGCCTCTTTTCCCGAGGAAGTCATAATCCAGCAGAGAGAAAAAAACAAAATCAGCACTGTTCGACGAACACACACACACACACACACACACACAGTGATTGATGGCTGTTAGGGAGCTGGGATTTCAATAACGGCTCTTATCTCCAGACTATTGAAGGACAGCTGTGTGAGTGTGTGTGTGTGTGTGTGTGTGTGGCGACCATGCTCATCCATCACCCCACACACACACACACACACACACACACACACAGCTGGATTTGGTCGCTGGGAGATTTATTGGCAGAATTGAGTCCAAATTTCCTGGAGATTTCTGTTTCTTCATGTGTTTTTATTTATTTTTTATTTTATGTTTTTATTTTATGTATAAAATTAATAAAGTCAAACATCAGACGGCTGACTGACAGCTGGTGTTTCGCACCGAGCATCAAAAACTGAAAAACAAGCGATTTATGAAGTTTGAACCCAGCATCGTTTACAGTCTTGCTAACCTGCGAACTGTCTTCTTCTTCTTCTTCACCACCTTTGTTGGTGCATTGCTGCGTTACCGCCACCAACTGTTGACCAATGGAACAGCAAGAAACCACTGGCAGGAGTGTCGCGTCACCACACGATATATATTGATCAACTAGTGTTCATTTGCTGCTGAAGAACAGAACAGAACATGTTCCACTTCCTGTCTCCGTTAATTAGGGTTAATTGGCTGATGGAGGTTTGTTAAGTGGTCCGGAGGATGAAGGGTTAATTAGGCGTCACGGGACAGAACTGAAACAGATCACATGGTACCACCAGCCAAAAACTGGGTCAGACTGTTCGAGGACGTCCGAAAATGTGGATGAGGAGCTTAAATCTGAGCCCTGAAATCAGATTTTTTTGAACGGAGTTTGGTTACGTTCAGGAACACTCCAGGAGGTCTGGAAATATTTGGACAAAACACAAATGATGTGTTGCAGTTTTAAATGTCTGTATCCCTGAGATGAAAGTACTCGGACGTGTCAGGTGGTGAATTTTCTGGATTAAACAAAATCAATTACTCAAAATAACGATAAAAGTCAAAAACTGCCGAAGATGAATATCACAGGGACGTCCTGAAAGTACAGCAGAAATATTATTAATACTTTAGAATCATTAAGTGCTGCAAACTGTGGAAATATTATAGAAATGTTACTCTATGCGACGCCATGTTGAATTTTACAGGAATATTATACAGATTACCAGCAAAAATATTACTGATAATGTAAAAAACAAGACAAATTAATATAAAGTGCTGCTACAGAATTTACTGGTGTTGTTATATTTTAATTTAAGTACAGTGTCTATAGGAATACTACAGGACAAATTAATACACACAAAAAGTTAATAGTATTCCTCTTGCAGTACAAGCTGTTACCATAAGAATATTTAAGAAATACTGCAGTAATATTACAGGGAGTCGTAAAGTTTGCAAACTGGCACAAACACCCTGCAGGTCACTGTGGAAATATTATAATATAAACACTATAAAATATTAAAGGGGCTGATCGTAGTTACATACAAGAGGAGTGTTGGGAACATGTGAATATTACAGGATTACTGCACGTGACAAAACCACAAAAACTGCAATAAAAGTCATAAAAGTATCAAAGAGGAAGTTTTACAGGGACGTCCGGACACTTTGCATGTTAGGAATCATTTTGTGGGAATATTTTAGGAAGTTTATGGTGTTTTCATATTAGAAGTACAGTGCAGTGGATTATAGATTCCATTAAGGGGAAATGTCAAAGGATTATAAAAAACATAAAAACTGCAGTAAATATCATAAAAAGTCTCAAATTTAAAAATATATTTTTAAACTCACCTTTTGTTCTTCTTCTGTGGAGTTAAGTCCAGTTTTATTATTTTAGATTTAATATCCATCCGGTAAAAACAAATGCGATCACAAAATCTTGAAATCTAAAATAAATCCATCCTCATTGATCTGCCGCGTGCGGACGCGCACGTGCACACCCACAACACACGCGCTCACAAACAGGCAAACACACGCACACACTGCAAAAATCAAAATAAAGGTGTTTATGAATTGTTTCTGGTGTGAGACATGCAGAGCACGCACGCGCACAGGTCAAAAACAATGTGAGCAGAACTCCGCTGGAAAAACATCAAATTTAAGAACAGCAGCAATAAATGAATGCTGTGAGCGGACACACACACCTGGTCATGCACGCACATTCACGCGCACTCACGCACGCGCCGTCCGGGGCTGAACTCTCAGTGTGTGTGTGTGTGTGTGTGTGTGTGAGAGAGTGTTTTCCCTTCGTGAAGTCCCGACAGGAAGCAGCAGCAGCAGCGGGATTAAATCCAGAAAAATTCTGCCCGAAAATGAAAAACAATTTTTTTTAAAATTATCCTCCACGAGCGGAAATATTCCTCAGGGTGTCGCGCGCGGATTATCCCACATTTCTTTTTTCTTTCCGGTCCCGTCGTCCGTCTGTCTGCTGGGTTTTATCCTCCTCTTCCTCCTCCTCTCTCCTTCTCTTCCTCCACACGGACGCCTCCCTCTCTTCTTCTCCTCCTCTACGTCTCTCTCTGCCGCTCTCGCGCTCCAGTGCGTCAAGTTACGCAAAAATAAACCGTCACATTTCCGCTACGCGCCTTCAGAATAAAACCACCAATCACAGCGAACCAAGACCGAGCGAACAGCGGCGGAAGATATTTTACTTGAGTAACAATACTACAGTGTAAAAATACTATCTGTTTTAAAAATATACTTAAAGTACCAAAAGTAAAAGTACTCATCATGCAGAATAATATATATGATATTATTGGATTGTAATTATTGATGCATTCATGTGTTCATCACTTTAATGTTGCAGCAGGTGGAGCTGGAGCTGCTTTTAATCACTTTATATTCTGCTGGGTAGCTTCTGAATTTCACTAAGTTTTATCTTTATCCTTAATTATACATCATCATGTCTTTGTTTATTATATTTTGTAGTAATCATCTGAATCTGCAAAGAAATTTAAATAAATGCAGAGGAATTAAAAAGCACAACATTTGCCTCCAAAATGAAGCCCAGTGGAGTAGAAGTATAAAGTTGTACTTGAGTACAGTACTTGAGTAAGTGTACTTAGTTACTTTTTAAAGAGTAAATTAACCTTAAATCCATTTTTTTCAGTTGGTAAATTAGTTGGTGAACATCAAGATTTCACTTCTGGTTGGTTTGGTGACACCTGTGGTTACCACCGGTGTTTTAATAATCAAATATTGTTACTGCTGAAAAGTGCACAAAATAAATAGTAATAGTAATAACTCTTAAGATGACTGAAACCACATAAATCTCCAGAATATTTTACCAATGAATGTCAGTGTTACGATCATTAAACATACATTTCAACCCAAAAGAATTTATGTAAATTGTATTTTATTTGAGCTAAAGTGACATTGTTATATTAAATGTTTTATGTATTTCTGTATGTTTTAAGTATCTTATTTGTGTGCGAGAGAGGAAAGGACGTCCAAACACTTCCTGTTTACGTTTAGTGGATTTCAAACTCCCAGAAAAATCAGCAGACAAGTCCAATATGGAGATGAGCTTTTAATTAATGATTAAAGTATTAAATAGCATCTAATATTTATTATTATTATTAAAAATGATTTTCAAACTCCTGTAAAAACTAAAATTCTTCTAAATGCGGTGCTTTTATTTTGAAGGTTGCGCTCGGTGTTATTTTTGGATGAATGATGCGACTTCACACAGCTCTGTCTGTACGAAGCTCTTCAGTACTTTACATTTTTAATTATCTTTCCTTTAACTCTTACGTTTAGAGTTAAAATGCCACGTGTGAAGTTCTGAGAGCAGATCAGATGCGGATGTTATTTTACTTTTATTTTTCATATATATATATATATATATATATATATATAAGAGAATTAGAAAGAAAAACAGTTTCTCAATGCAACAATCAATATGTAATCAATCAGAATGCATCTGATCAGTTCAATAAAAGTCACAGTTAGAAATAATCAGTATTTATGTCACGTGTGTTTAATTTGTGCTGATCAATAACATAAAACACAAGTAAAAGACTTGAAGACAGTACATGAAGCCCACAGCTCCACCAAGTGGATCCAACTAGTACTGCAATTACAGGACTGTACTACTACTACTACTACTACTATTACTACTACTACTATACATACTGCTAAAAGTACTACAACAAGTACTGCAACACATTACAGTACTGTACTACTACTACTACTATACATACTGCTACTACTTCTACTACTACTACTACTACTACTACTACTATACATACTGATAAAAGTACTACAACAAGTACTGCAACACATTACAGTACTGTACTACTACTACTACTACTACTACTATACATACTGATAAAAGTACTACAACAAGTACTGCAGCACATTACAGGACTGTACTACTACTACTACTACTACTATTACTACTACTACTATACATACTGCTAAAAGTACTACAACAAGTACTGCAACACATTACAGTACTGTACTACTACTACTACTATACATACTGCTACTACTTCTACTACTACTACTACTACTACTACTACTATACATACTGATAAAAGTACTACAACAAGTACTGCAACACATTACAGTACTGTACTACTACTACTACTACTACTACTACTACTACTACTATACATACTGCTAAAAGTACTACAACAAGTACTGCAACACATTACAGGACTGTACTACTACTACTACTACACATACTGCTAAAAGTATGCCGACACTACTAATATTACTATATTACTACTAATACTACTACAAGTACTGCTAAGTACTGCAATTATAACTACCACTCCTTCAGTTAAGATACTACTACTACTATTAGTACTACTACTACTACCAAGTAAAACTCCTGCTACTATGATAAATAATACTACTACTGCTATACAACAAATACTACTCCTTCTATTTGGACTACAACTAAGAGTACTTCCACTACTATTGGTGTTACTTCTACTACTATGATTACAAGTAAAACTCCTGTTACTACCAATAATACTACTACTGCTGCTACTACTGTACGTGCTAATACTACTGCTACTGCTGTTAATACCACTATTACTACGACAACTACCTCTACTACTGTACTATTACCTGTACCTGTATTACTATCTGGTACTACTACCACTACTGCTCCTTCCATTGGTACTGTTAGTACCTCTGCTACTATTCGTACTACAAATGTTTCTAGTATTACTGCTACTCCAATTACAAATTATCTTAAATACTACTTCTAATACTACTATTACAACAACAACTACTACTACTGGTACTCCTGTACTGCTGCAATTACTGCAAGTACTACTACTTCTTCTACTGCTGTTAATACTGATATTACTGCTACTAATTAAAATATGACAAATGTTACTGCCATTAGTACTAGTTACTACAACAACAACAAGCACCGCTACTACTACTACTACTACAGTTGCAATATTACTGCTACCGCTACAATTACTGTAAGTACTATTACTTCTACTGCTGCTAATGTTATTAATAATTACTTTTATTTATTTTTATGGCAAATACTACTGCTAGTAAAAGTACTGTTACTGCAAATACTACTACTTGTTCCACTTCAGTTTCCAGGAAATGTTGCTGGTAATAAATAATGAGTCAGTTAATTGATGAATTGTCTTTCTAAGTGACATAAACAATTATTTATTAATATGTTTGCACACTCACATTATGGGGACCCATGTCCCCACAAGGCAAACCTTGTCTTGTCTTGGTTTTGTGGTTGAGAGCAGGTTAAAGTGTGTGTGTTATGGTGAGTCAGCAGGGCAAGGACAAAAACAAGTGTGTGTGTGTGTGCGTGTGTGTGGGTGTGTGTGTGGGAGGGTGCTAGACGTTATGGATATCATATGACAGTCGGTCGGTCAGGCTGTCTGGACAACAGCTGAGCAGACAAAACAAGTTATTTTCACTGTTCTCCAGATTTTTGAGGAATTTCTTGGTGATTTTTCAGCGTCCACTTTCGTGTTGACGTCTCTTGACCTTTGACCTCTGTGGTAAAAAGACATGACATGAGTCGTGGCGCCACATGATGATGACAATGATGACATTGAGAAATCTGCTGATCCTCACCGTGTGACACGAAAACTGTCTAGTTTGACTAGTGTCAAATAACTAAACAAGGAGACTTTTCAAGATTGTTTCATGGCTTTGATTTCATTTTCTGTCACTTTAAATCAATTAAACTAAAGCGAAAAATAAACTTTTACACCCCAAATAAACCTAAAGTGACCGGACAATGAATAATTAAAGACACATAAGAACCACCTTTCCCCTGCAGTTTGTATCAGCCTGAAGTGTGAAAAGAGGATGTGGTTTCTCACTTGGCTGAGTTTTTCATTAGCAGGAACTTGTTGTGCTGCGGTTAAAAACATCTCTGTAACGCCGCCTGAAGCTTCTTCATAACCAAAAATAAAAATACCTTCAATTTATTTACTGATACTGCACTTACAACATACTTTCAGGTATGTGATATATCACTGTTTAGATGCTGCTACTGCAACCAATATCAATACTACAATTACTACAACTATCACTAACCCTGATATTACTACTGTTGCTGCAATTACTGCAAGTGCTAGTACTGCTACGACTGCTGCTATAATACTCCTATCACTAGTACAACTACTGTTCCTGTTCTTACTTCTACTATCAGTACTTCTTCTACTACTGTTGGCACAACATAATGTAATAATGGAACTGAAATAAATACTACTATTACTTCTATGCCCTAATTCCTCGTTAGTACTGCTACTACTAGTACTATTACAGCTAGTACTTCAACTACTGTATATGACAAAAACTGCAACTGTAACTAATCAAGTAAAACCAAACAAGCTTGTTAACAAGGTTTATTTAGCAGCTGTTCTGGAGCTTTTGATCGTATCACATGATCTTCATTAAATACTGAGTCAATACATTACTCTGAAACTGGCCTTTCTGCATTATGAGTACTTTTACTTTTTGGTGCTTTAAGTATATTTTGATGCTGATACTTTTGTACTTTTACTTAAATAAGATTTTGAATGCAGGACTTTTACTTGTAACAGTATTGTTACACTGTAGTACTACTACCACCTTTACTTCTGAATACTTCTTCCACCTACTTCCACAAATGCTCAGAGCCGGCTGCTGAGGGGGTTCACGATGGTAAATCTACAATAAGAATCAATAAAAATCAAAGCCGAGTTTTCAGTGTTTCCGCTGTTTCTGTGTTCACATCACTTCACACCTCCACATGTGGTTTTGGCAGATCTGCTGCTGCAGCTTTAGTTTGGAAAACAAAAGCATCAACACAAGGACAGCGTTTCTGACCTCAGATATAGTCAAAACCTCCAGATAAATCAAGTCAGAGGCTGAGATTTGTTTTTTCTAACTACTGTTTCCAAGGTCCAACACAGAGGCTCAAACGAACCTGTAGACTTTAAACAACACCTCTCAAACGCAGTCCAGGAACTCGTACTTTTTACACCCCAAACCTGTGATAATTACAGGAAAACACTGTGGAGATCCTAAAGTTTCCAAAGATACCAAATCAGGCTGTATTTTGGGAGAAATGTGTCTAAAATTAAGCAGCAGACTGCAGAATATTTCCATTTTGGTGTAGTCTTTCCCTCAGTGGAAACATCAGGTAGCAGCTGGAACAAGACGAGTGTGTATGAGATGTTACTTAAAGGTTAAATCTGAATGTGAGAGGTTCATTTGGTTAGTGAAGAGTGGAGAGCTTGTTCCTCCTCCCACCACCAGACCACACAGCCGTTTGTATCATATCACTCTCCTCCCACAGTGCAGCTGAACGGCTGAAAAACTCAGGAAGGAGCGCGTGCGAAGAAAACCTCTCCGTCTATGTAGCTTTGAGGTTTGGAGTCTTTTTATTTTGTGATATTTCAGGTTTCGATGTCTCTCTTCCAGAAGTTGTAAGGATGCTAGCAAGCTTTTAAAAGTCTTGTTAAAAAGGTCAAATGTGTACTGAGAAGCCAAGAATAACAAAAGAAATTAAAAAGTTGCGGTGCATTATGCGCTTTTCTGCCCACCGTGAGATACAGCACAAAATAAAGGGTTCTGGGGAAATGAGCAAGTCTTAAAAGTAACTGCTTTGGAGGGTTTTCTTTAGAGAAGATGTAGTCCAGGAACGTCCCCTTAAGAATCTGTTCTACCCAAAATAGAAACCACTTCACAAAAGAGAGCAAACATTTAAGGAACTGAGATACAGGTCAGTAAGAAGGGGAACGTTATTAGGTACACATAGTCTACAGACTAAAATTCGAAAGTAATTTAAAACCAACATTAAGGCAAAGAGCTGAGAAGGGTCCTACAAAAGGTGAACGTCCTGTTTTTCTCTTAACAATCCTTTAAAGTTGTTTTCTGCTACACGAACATCACACCTGCTGTATTTAGCTACATGTGGGGAAAGTTAAGGATGTTGAAGAGCTCTGGTTTGACATCCCTGTGTAAAAAGTGGCTTTTAGTTATGATAATTAACACAGCTGCACATTGTTTTGTGAAATCAGGAACGAGCCGTAATCAGAACGTCACTTTACCAGCTGAAAAGTTGGTGTTGGACATCAGGCCAAGGACTAATTTAAACACTGCAGAGTAATGAAAACATAAATTTGCCTACTAAGGTCTAGAAGGCCTGAAGTTGCCACGTAAGCAGCACTTAGAGGAAGCATTTTACAGTAACTGTGACTTATTTTAGACTCTGAATCTTAAAGTGACGACAGATCTGAGGTCATCTTAAAGTTTAGAAAGAGCACAAGAACAAATGTGTAACTCTTGAGAATTTAGTTAGTTTTCGTGAGATGTTTACGTTGCAGGAGTCTAGTGGTTTCATGAGGTGTTTCTTGGTGTGAGGACACACAATGTCACAACAGGCACGTCATCACAAACCTCTGAGGAACCCCATCCCACAAGAGGCTGATCTGATCAGACCCACTCATCACACACAAACCAGACCACAACACTCGAGTCCCCATTGGCTTATTTCTGTGTATACCAAAGTCAGATATTAAAACTTCTGCAACACCTTTCACAGACAACAGCAACACCTTTACCTTTCAGTTTCAACCTCAAAGCTGCCAGTCTGCAGGTCTTTGAAAGTCTTAAAAAGGAATGCATTTAGTTTCCTGCAAAAAAGCCTGAGAAGATATTAAAAATCCATGCTTTATTCACATGAATTCAGACCAACAAAATAGGTTATCTGTCACCACTATGATTAAGGTTTGGTGGTTAAGGTTAGCTCCAGTTTGTGCATCTCATGTATTAGCAAGTTTCAATAAAAGATAATTAACTGGTGATGTTTGAAAAACCCAGACGTTTGTTTGAAACACTTGATGTTCTGACTCTGAACTATCTGGAGGAAAATGTGTGTCTGCTGCACCATCAACAACATTTTTAACCTGGTTCCTGGTTGTGACTCTTCCTATCCAGGTAGCCGGCGGGTTGACATCTTTGTTTTGATTCGGAAAACAGAGGCGCAACTTCAGAAACAGCTTGAAAACCATTATTATATTTCAGCAGACAGAATATTTCTGCATACAGATGGTTCAAAGAGTCTTTGAGGACTTTAGAGTTTTTAACAACTTTCGGTCGGTTAATTATCTTTTAGAGAAGCCGATGGTTACCTCTGGGACTACAATGCAACACTAAGAATTCGTCAACGGCAAACATGCAGACTGCTGAGCAAGGTTTTCATGAATACTGCTCAACAAACAAATAAGCTAAGGGTTTTCATTAATAACAAACAGTACGATCACATTATTATCATAAACTCTAGGTCAGCCAACTTAAATCTTAAACCACCTTATACCTGTTCCTGACCAGGTGTGGTCAATCCAAGCTCGCTTCATGAGATGGAAAACATCACATAAGTCCTCTTGACGGGTTTGTTGCTCTGAGGTGGTGGAGCAGACATCCTCTCAGCTTTCCAACTGTCTACATGTCAAATGCAAATACTACAGGTGAGTGGACCAGCGTCCAGGTACCATCCAGGTGTCCCATAACAGACCAGTAACCATCCAGGTGTTCAGTAACCGTCCAGGTGTCAGCGTCGAGGCAGCGTGGATCGAGGAAGCTGAGCTTTGGAGTAAATACACTCTAGAGGAGGACCGGCAGGCGGGGGGGCTCTGTAGGTGGGGAGCTGGATCTCCTCGTACTGAAACACACAGCAGGAGTACTGAGGAGAGTACAAAGTACAGTACACGAGTAGTACTACTGATAGTACTGTTAGCAGTAGTAGAATGATGAAGAGCAAAAGGTGGACTACGAACAATAATAGCAATAACAGGTGTAATATCGCAGTACTGTCAGTTGTAGCAGCGTTAGCATTAGCAGCAGTAACATTAGCATTAGCAGCAATAGGGTTAGTAGCATTATTAGTTGTAGTGTTATCAACTGTCGTAGCAGTATTAGCAGTGATAGTAGTAGCAATGGTAGCAGTAAGCAGTTTGTTTACCTGCGGTGTCTCCAGCATCTCTGGGTTCCCACAGGTGAGAGGTGGAGGGTCATTCACCTGGTGGTTCTTCGTCTTCAAACACAGAGACGTACAAATCAAACCTGCAAACAGAGCATCAGGTGAGTTACTTCACCTTCAAACTGATACTGCTTCACAGATCGACTTTTAAGTTCTGTTCAGTACTCTGATCCTCCGCCAGTGTCGAGGTGAAACAGATTTCATTGGTCAAACGTTCGTCTCGTTACAACTCAACTCTGAAAGCACAAAACTACGTGTCTGGCTTGCAAGAATCAACAGAAACACAAAGAGTTAACTACCTGGTCAAGTCAGTTAAGGGGAGTTTTAGCTAAATACTAACGTCTTGAATTTTCCAGATTTTGTCTTTGGTGAATGCTTCTGTAGAAGCCAGTCTAGCTTTAAGCCCAACAGCAGCGCAATTCTGAGTGTTAGTACTAATAAACTAATTATTACCATTATCTACTTAAAATACTAATGATACAAATAAGATTCAAGGAGAAGGTTTTTATGGGTTTCAGAGACAGAAAGCTTGTAGGAGAAACCAATAACAGACTCACCTGTTACTACTAAGAGGAGGAGGACATTCAGGGTGAATGAGCTGTACAGGACGAGCTCACTCTTCAACATTCTCCAGATGTGCTGCTGCTGCTGTTGGTGGTTTGCTTCAGAGTCGTTGGTGGACGGAGTGGGGGGAACATCTGGAGAAACAAAAGTGACAAAGAGGCATTTTGAGTCAAGGCCTCAGTCTGCTTCAAACAAAGTACTTGTCAGATTGTCTAACAGCGAATGAAACCTCCTTTAAGACACCAAGAATGCATCCAACAATTTCTGCAACGTCCCTATAAACAGACAATCACGCCCACTTTAAAGCAACAGCCAGATGTTTTGCACTGCTTCTGTTCTAGTATGAGAGGTTCTATACGAATAAAGTTTGACTGATGTGTCAGCCCTGTGACTGACCCAATGTCAGCTGGGATTGGCTCAAGCCCCCCGCGACCCACTAAGAGGATAAGCGGTATAAAATGGATGGATGGATGGATGGATGATTGAGATGTTCAAATGTTTAGCTTAGCATAAAGACTGGCAACAGCTAGCCTGGCTCTAGCTGTTTTTTCCTGTTCCCAGTCTTCAACCGAAGTGTAAGAACACGTTGCAGTGTTATGGGGCTTAAATGTGCCGGACTATTCTCGACATTGTCAATCTGTGAGCTTTAGAGTTGCTGGTAGGTGGATTCTGTTCCCTGTGGACAGAGCCAGACTAGCTGTTTCCTCCTGCTTCCAGTCTTTATGCTAAGCTAAGGTAAAGCAGCTGTTCAACCATGCAAAACGCCCTTTGTTGTAAGCATACTGAGGCCTTACTGAGCTTTCACACTTCACTTGATGACACCTGTAACTCAAGAACCTTTCTATTAAGTCTCATAAACAAAATCACAAAAATACATGTGACACGAGAAGCTCTAAAGACTACTTCTTACAATCCTGTAGTTTTCCAGCATTAAAAGAGTAAAAGTTAAAACTGCAGTGCTCACCTGAGACGAGGCGGAGAGCGTCTTCAAAGACAATGGTGTTACTTTGCTTCCTGGCACAGATGTAAAGCCTGCAATCCTCTGCAGTGATGTTTGTAATCACCAGCCTGTTTTTCTCGGCTGTATATTTGGTTATAAACGTGGAAACGTAGAAAGCAGTGGAACCATCAGCGAAAGTGCGGACGATGCCCCCTCTGAACTGGCTGTGTATCTCCATGTACCAGTAGATGTTCGAGGCGTTCAAAGAGCAGTTCAAGGTGACATTTTGACCCAGCTCCACCTTGACCTCAGTCAGGTTCTCGGCCTCAGCACACACCACAAACACTGGGAGGATCAGCCAAAGCAGATCCATGATCAGGTCCGTCTGAAACCCGGCGCTGCTCTGATCTGCTTCTTCCTTCTCGGTGAGCAAAGCGCTCTTCACTTCCTCCTTCACGAGGAGGTAACTGTGTAACATCTGATGGTCTAAACCGCAAATTTCATCAGACGCCCAACAACCAGAAGTGAAACTTGTTCACCCACAGCTCAACTCTGCAGCAGGAAGCTGTGGCAGTGTTTGGGTTCAGAGAACAGATTTCCAGCTGGAGGTTGATATTAAATATAATAATATATAAATACTACAGAAACCATCATTCTGCTGCCTTCACTGTACCACAGCGATACGCAGAGTAGTACGAGTTCTTTACTTCAAGTATTTATGTCAAAGATGACTTTTTTAAAGAAGAAGTACTAGTGAGTTATATTAGTACTCGTAGTAGCAGTAATGATAGTAACATTAACACTAGCAGCAGTAACTGTACTAGAAGTAGTTGAAGTAATAGTAGTAGTAGGGCCGTTAAAAATAGCATTGCAATAGGGGTGGTAGTGGTAATAATGGTAGTAGTAAAAGTAGCAGAAGTAGTAACTTTATAGCAATACTATCTGATTTAGTAGTAGTGCGAGTAAAAATAGAATTATAGTAATAGTAGCAGTAGGAATGTGAGTATTAGTTGTAGTAGCAGTAGCAGCAAGAAAAGGAGTAACAGTATGTTACAGTAGTACCAGTGATAATACTAATACCAGAAGTACACTAGTGGCAGCTGTAGTAGTACTGACACTAACAGCAGTAGTAGTAGTAGTAGTTCCACTAACAGTAATTACAGCTGTGGTAGTAGTAACAGTAATTATACTAATAGCAGCGCTAGTAGTAGTACTAGTAATAGTAACTGCTAACAGCAGCAGAAAAAGTACTAGTATTGACCGGTGTACAAGTAGTAGAGAAGTAACTTTAATAGTATTAGTTAGTTACAACAGGAGTACCAGTAAAATAGCACAACAGTAATAGGTTTAGTGGAAGTAGTACTAGTGATAACAGGAGTAACAACAGTAGTACAAGTATTTGTAAAAGTAGTAGTGGTAATAACAGTAGTACAGGAACTAGTATTAGCAGTACTATAGTTAAAGTAGCAGTAGTATTAGCAGAAGTAATAGCAGTAGCAGTTACAGTAGTAGTGGTAATAATACATTAGCAGTAACAGAATTAGCAGTATCTTAGTAGTACCTGTAGAAACAATACTACAGTAGTAGTTGTAGTGTCATGTGGAGTAACAGTAGTAGTAGTAGTAGTAGTAGTAGTATTAGTACTAACAGCAGGAGTTTCTGAACATCAGAGATCATGATGATGAAGTGGCTCCACCTTGTGGCTCAAACTCGTTACTGCAGAAAAACTCCAACTAACTTTTCTTCAACTTCAACTTTAATTTCAGAATAAAACAAACTTCCTGCAGCTGTTTCCACACGGGATCGTTCACTTACAGCAGAGACATGTTGAGAATAAACATGTTACTATAAATCCTGGAAATAATAAATAAAAATGTGCGTCTTTGTTCCTTCACACTTTGGTTTAGTGCAACATTTGTCTTGAGGAGGATTTTTGGGGATTTCCAGTAACACAAATTTAGACACATGGAGTCCTACAACTTTACATGTTCAGTCAAGAAAAGAAAAACTTCAATTAATCTGACTTTTAGTTCAAACACTATCTGGGAAGTTCCAATATTAAATAAATACAAAGTAAAGACCTACAAACACAACATGCTCCGAGACGTTTTACCCTTAAACTACAAAAACACCGGATCCTATAAGGCTTCTTACAGCACAGGTAGCATTAGCCGTTAGCCTCTGCTGAGTATAACACAGCTGTTATAAGGTGCTTCAGTCAGGACACTTTTAACTGTATATTCAGATAAACACGTTATACATGCTGCTGAGATCAAGCACATGTTTTAAATACTATATATAGCAGCAGTAGCAGTAAGTGATGTATACATGTAAACTTAATGACAAAGCTTCGATCTGTTTCAGCCAAAAACAACAAAACACAACCTTCACAACTGCCACAGGAGAACACGGTCTGATTATTATAATAATCGATTGATTGTTGATGTCATTTATCCAATAAAAACACGTTGAGCTCTGTGTTCAAATAGCTTATTAACAGTTAACATAAATAATTACAACAAATATTCTTATTTCTACTGACGTGTGACAGAAGGAAGCCGTTCGATCTCTTCATTGGATACATTTCTTCTACAATTAATCGATTATTACCATCAAATATTCTTCTGTCAGCTGACCTAAAATATAATAACAGTTCAATATTTTATTACATCTTAATCCTTCAGAGCGTTTTAGAGACACATTAATGAAACTGTTGCATTTAGATGTTTTGATGTGGATATTCCTGATTGTAGTGACGTGTTGGAAGTGTGTTTATTGATTACTGTATTAGAGTGCATTAGTTTTAGCTACGTGTTCCTAATAAACTGGCAGCTGACTCCCTGACGTTTTAAACTAAAGCACGTATTTTCTCTTATCATGACGTTTGTGTTTATTTCTAAAGTTTCACTTGTAGTAAAACTGTTTAAGTCAACAGTAGTATATATGTATTACTAGTTGTTCAACATGTGTAACAGAGAGCTCGGGTTTCATTCGTGAATTAAAGGAAGTTTTTTTCTTTTCAGAGCAGAACTCTTCATCATTTCGTCGTGTGAAATGTCTCTTTTTACCTGTTTTTGGTTTTGTTAGCATCTTCAGGTTCTGCCAGCTGCCTATCTGAAGGAAGTAACCAGCAGAGACAGAAGGAGAGACAGCAGAGTGCAGTGGAGGGAGGCTGGTGTTACCGCAGCGCCACCTGATGGTCCAGGAGGACGAGTCGCTGCTGCTGCTTCAACACGTTTACCTGCAACATGAATCCTGGATCAGTCTCTCTGAACATGTTGTGATGTCACGCCGTGAAAACATACGTGAGACTGAAAAACACACAAAGTGTCCTCGGGGTTGTGTTTCTGCCACAGACTCTATACAAAGATGGCCGACGTGACAGATCTGGACTTCTGATAACGAATCCAGATCTTTGATTGTTCTCTGGTCCCTCCTCCTGACACCTGAACCCTGTGGAAGCACTCAGGACCAGACTAACCTGAAACAGCGAGGGAGACGTGCTCCTCCAAGCCCACCTCTGGGATGTGACATTCGTACGGGCCGCTGTCCTCCGGCTGCACGGGCTTCATGATGATGGAGAAGTTTCCCTTCTTGTACAGCTCCGGGAAGCTGGACACTCGACCTCTGAATTTCTCGCTCAGGGTTGAAAGGTCTGGCACGTTGTCTTTAACGTGCAGTAAAGTGCTGTCGTCTTTGTCCATCCAGAAGACGGAGAAGGTTTTGGGCAGAGGGTCGGCCTCGCTGTAGACGCAGGGCAGCAGGACGCCGTCTCCGATAAAACCCTCGACTTTAACCTGACAGCTCACTGGGAGGCAACAGATGAATGTGGGATTACAAATTCAAACACTACAGACATGTACAACATGACAAAGGACTTAAAGGAAAACCCCTTTCAGAGTGTTAAATGAGGGTGCATTCAAGTTTTTTAAATCTTCTGCACACGAGATAATACTTTGTACAAAGGTTTTTATCACGTGCAACAAGACTTGAGAGGCTCTGCTGTTAGTTTAATGAATTCACAACTTTATCACCCTTATGATGACCTCACTCAGTCCCAGCAGAGCTTCAACCTGATTGGTCTGATCTGCAACATCACTGAAAACACCTGAGAGGGCCTTTAATCTGTAAGAGCTGATCGGATGTTTGTCTGTAAAATCAAAGGTTTAATAAATGTTGTGCAGTAAAAGTATGAAGTAGCATAAATTCGACATACTCAAGTGAAGTACAAGTACCTCAAAACTGTACTTTAGTACAGTACTTGAGTAAATGTTCCATCTTTTCTGAGAACACTTTCAAGTTCTAAGAAAAGATGGGAATCTAAACAGTCTGCTGATGAAGATCATGTGATACGATCAAAAGCTCCAGAGCAGCTACTGGAGGGCCCCTGAGGTTGGTTTGTTGACATATTTTCTGAGGTGTGTTGCTGCTGCCGGCTCGGCCAGTCTATTAATCTTTAGATAAACTCACCTGTGTTCACTCTGTAAAGCAACAGCACCCACAGCTGAAACTCTGTGAACCTGTGGAGACACGTCAAGGTAATAAATCACTTTCATGTCAGTAGCTTCTGCTTTTCTTTGTCTTCTATATTAATTTGTCTACTTGGTTACTAATTTCTGACATTTAATTTTAAGAGAGAGATTAAAGGAATAATCCAGGAAATATCTAAATAATCAACAGGTGAAGTGTAA